>PVKA01035686.1:0-22412 GCA_004027165.1 Ctenomys sociabilis
ACACAGGATACAAGTAAATCTCATGAGGAGGTTGCCCAGATACCTATGGCTCCTACATCTTCTATATTGTGTTTTGATTTTCATCATGCACCTATGGCACTGAGGGATGTACCATGCAATCAACCATCAGAGGAAGAGAAGACTCAGGCCTGCTCTATAGACGGTTCTGCATTCTATGTAGGTACCACCTGCAAGATGACAGCTGCAGTATTACACCCACATATGGGACATCAAAAAGGGACAGTGGTGGAGAAAATTCATCACAATGGACAGAACTTTGGGCAGTGCACTTAGTAGTTCATTTTGCCTGAAAGAAGAAATTGCCAGATGTGTGACTGTATACTGACTTGGGGTGTAGCCAACAGTCTGGCTGGCTGGTCAGGAACTTGGAATGAGCATGACAAAGATATTTGGTGAAGAGGTATGTGGATAGAACTCTCCATATAAGGAAAGATGTAAAAAATATTGTTTCTTATGTGAATGCTCAACAAAAGATGACATCAGCAGAAGAGGACCTTAACCATCAAGTGGATAAGATGATCCATTCAGTGGATAGTGGCCAAACTCCATCTTCAGCCACCCCATCATTGGCCAGTAGCTACCTCCCCAGCTCCCCAAAATACATCTTCTTTATCCTTTCATCAGTTGATGACATTTTGTCTGTTTTCAATATTTAGCTATTGCAAACTGCTGCTACGAACATGGGTGTTTTCATCACTTTTCTCTCATTTCTGACACAAACTAATCAATACTCAATGTTAAAGGAATAAAGGTTTCGTTAGCACACACTGTACAGAGGTCTCAGTGCATAATCAGTAGACTCCAAAAGAGGGTGGCATGGTGAGGGGCAACTGATAATCCTGGCTAGGGCAGTTGAAGACAGCAAAAGAAGCAAGAGCAAAAGGGATGAAAACATGACTCTTTACCTTCCCTATACTGTGTTCAGGCTACCTGCCCTAGTGTCAGTGGCACACTCACACTGCCAATTGCAGCACTAGACAGTGAACCAATCACAAACACTAGATACAGCCACCTCTGTAAATCCTGCTTCTCCTCTTTAATTTTGAGGCTTTGAGGAGACAGAAAGACACAAATAATAACAATGGTGTGATATTTTAATTATCTAAAATATCAAGAAGGTATTGAATGCATTTGACATAGTATCCTCTGGCACCATTCCAAGTTCTTTTAGGTGGAACTAGATGTTGGAATAAATTAGGCTAATTAAGTATGCTCTATCTCCCAGTATCTAAGTTGGAAATCATCAATTTATTTCTGTAGATAAATAGACGTCAATATTTACCTAATTCAAACATGATTAAATTCCAAATTTATGTGATATATGTATGTTCACTAAAGAATCTATTGTTTGTCATTATTTCACAATTATATACCTTCTCAATATTAGAAGCATTTTCAGTTTTTTTTGAAAGCTACTTAATAATACAAAACCTACATAGTGATGCTGCACCATGTGATTTTTTTCAAAGTATATATTTTTTAATTGTACAAATATATATTTATCTTCAAACATTTGTCACTTCTAAGCTTAGTCTTAGCCAAAAGGCCAAGATGTAATTTCGTGTTGCTTCTTTATGGGAAAAATACTGAAAATCTTTTCTTTTTACTCTTTGTGCTATAGAATATATAATTACTATGTATAATTGGCATTATATACAGGGATACTTGCCTTTGCCTACCGGTTTTATTTAATATAACAACCTCATTTTATCAGTGAGTTTCCAAATGAAAATATTTCTCTATTTTTGATGGCTGAATAGTACTACATCATTTCTAAGTAACATTTTTCATTTAGCCATTTATCACTTTGTTTCCAAGCCCAAGGGCCACAGACAATTCCTGGTCCACACCAACCACTCTTAATACTGTTTCTCTCCATTTCCTGTCAGGTCAGTGGAGGCATCTTATTTTTATCTTATTCATTTGTTATTTTAGAAAGGATAGCAGAAATTTATTTTAAAAATTTTACTCCAGATTGGTAATGGCTGGTGAGAAAACTCTAGAGTAGGGCAGACTCAAGTTGACACATCTACTTTGTTCTCTTCTTTGTTTTTAATATATTTTGGTTGATGCAGGGTCTCACTATGGACTCAGACTCATAGTGATCATTCTGCTTACCTGTGCTGGGATTATAGGCATGTGCCACTACCCCCAGACTCTGGACAGCTCAGACTCCCCTGGAGGTGGTGCTGATATAGCATGTGGTGTCAGATATTGAAACATGGTCCCTGTAATTTCCTAAGCTTGCCTAAGATGGTACTTTAGTGAACTGAGCTATGTTGCCAGATTCTTTGTTTCTTAGGTGAGGTTTATTTTTAGGTTTCGAAAAAGATTGAACCCAGGGCTTCCAGGTTAGTAGGCAAGTTTTCTACTCCTGAGCTAAATCCCCAGTCACTACTTTATCATTTTAATAGAAAAAATAAAATGAGAGTAACATTAGTTAATACATTGCATACTGCTATCTTCAAAACATAGTGAAAGGAAGGAAATATTTAAAGTATTCAAATTATGTTAGCTTGCTTTTCAATTAATTAAGAGAACCTGGTAGTTTAACAAAATATTATTTTATGTTTTTCCTGACTTTCCTCTTTGCACCACCTAGTTCCTCTTTCCTTTGTCACAATTTTTCCATTTTCACAATATTTATTGTACATTTTGGTCATGACTTATACTTTAAGTTTCTCATACCAGGGAAACAATATGATTATACTTGTGAGTCTGATTATTTTATTTATGGGTATGGCTTCAAGTTGCATACATTTATCTATTAATATGTCAAGCTTATTCTTCTCTATGCTAGCATAGTATTCTATTGTATAAACTGCTTACTGCATTTTTATCCATTCCTCATTTGATGGGCATTCACAGAGTGGCTATCATCAAGAAATCAACCAATAAGAAATGGTGGTAGGGGTGTGGTGAAAATGGAAAGCTTCTTGAATGTTCTTGCAAGTGTAGAATGATATAAACACTGAGGAAATCAATGTGGAGATTGCTTAAACTGTAGGGATTGGGTGTTTCATTTAGGCCAGCTATTCCTCTTCTGAATATCTGTCCATAAAATTTAAAACATGTTCTTTTCCATTTTAAATATGTGATGTAAGATATGACAACATATGAAGATCCTTAAAGTATTTTTATATTTGTAAGAGTCTCACTAGGCAGCTCAGCTTAAAGCATTATGCCAAGATTGTATTAAGAAGATATTATTAGCTTAACAACTTTATTGATTCTTTTACAAGAAAATAAGGCATTTAAATACCAGTTTTGTTTGAGAATCTGTCATAACAAGTTCACAATCAATATTATCACCCTTAATTTTAAAAAGGCTATGTAAAAAGCATGAGTGTATTACTTGTTGTATAGATTCTCTGTGTAGGGTAACCTTCCGAAATTTACTTGACATAGAACTAGTTTAAGGAATCATTAAATGGAATGAAACTCCTTCTAATAGCCTTAGCATAGGCTACAATTACTATCATTTCATTTTGTAGTGAGTGATTACAGCATTCCTTGATATTAACTGCTATGCTGTAAAAAGAAAATGAAGATAAGAATGTTTATGTTGAGTTCATGGAAAGGACATTCATTCATGAAAATTTTTAAATTTATTACTGTCATAGGCAAAGGACATGTATCAAAAATGTATATAGTGTATGTTTTTATCTCTATATTTATCAATTTATCTATGAAATATTAAATTATATCTTTCTTTGGGGGCAAACCCGGGGTTGACCTCAGGCCCTTGTGCTTGCCAGGGAAGTACTTATTCCACTGTGCCATTTTCCTGGCCACTATTTTGATCATTTTGACCCCATTTCACTTATCTTATTTCATTTCCTCTTTGGTCTTCACCTTGGTGCTTTTTCGATTTTCAATGCGTTTGCCCTACAGACCCAGCCCAGGTCCAGATTGTAAGTGAGAACTTCTACTGTGCTCTCAGGATCCCTCCAGATCCAGCCCAAGACCAGGCCTAGAAAGAGTGTGGGAAACCTATGCTCCCATGTGCCCACTGGCCCTCTCCAGCCGCAGGCAATGCCTAGCATACAGGACTGGGTTGAAAATGCAGCTGAAGTCACTGCCAAAAGGATAGGTACAAGAACCACCCAGCTAATCCAGGAGCAGCACGTCTTACCAGAAAGGAACAACAGGATCACTTTCAAGGGCTGCAGCAGGAAGAAGCTGACCAGAGCAGTGATACCAAAGCCAGGCACAACTGAATGAATTCAAATTTCATAAATCTGAACCCAAATTTCAGTAGGTGCTAAAGCTATAACTGCACCAAAGTTCTACACTGAAGGCCAGAGGACAGTGCTATAAAAAAGACAGAGAAGGAAGGAACAAAACACAATCTCCAGCACAGAGCACACCGAGAACAAGTGCAGAAGGAACTAGCACAGGAAAAATGGAAAATCACACAGCTGAAAATTTTCAACACATAGCGTCTAAAATAAATAAATAAATAACTGCATAATTATGTAGAGTATCCGATTCAGAAATAACATCTGAAAAAAAATCTCAGAATTGATAGTGTCTGAAGAATCAAATGCAGAAACGTATAGAGGAATTCACATCACAAACAATCTCTGTAGTAAAAGAATTAATAACTGCTCCTAAGAAGAAACTGTTAAAACATAGAGATTACAAAAAATGACGGAATCCATCAATGAGCAACATAGGAAATAAATACTTAACAGGTTGCAGAGTGAATCACAAGCTTGAAAAACCATTTGACTGAAAGTGAAGACAAAGTTTGAGATCTAGAAGTTGCCGTGGCAACGAGAAAAAGGTAACAAAAGGTCTCATAAAAGGAAGTAGGAAGCAAAACTGGTCAAGCATTGGACATGACTCATCCACATGGATGACACAGACAAAGGAACTACAGAATAACGTGCAGGACTACAAGATAAACCCTGAGAGGACTCCACTGACCACATAGGAAATATAAAGTTCATGTGTTGGTATATAAGTCTTGATCTACCTAGGTCTTAACCATCCAGCAGAAAAGTATAAAAATGAAGTATACATCGTGAGCCCATAATATTAAGCTGAACTGTAAATGGATATGGTTGACAATTTCTTTGAATAAGTCATTATAGTTGTAGAATGCTGGACTGTGTTGGATTGTGGTGTCGAGTTCAAGCAGCTAAGTTAGTTGAATGTCAACGGAGTGCCCACTTTTGACAGGTGCAGACAAAGGAAGGGGTGTAAAGAGAAAAAATCATGATATGTGTGTATAGACAGTACAGTTGGGATAGATAACGCTGTGCTTCTACATAATTCTATGAGAGGCAAGATCTGCACTAATGGTGGTTGGGCAGGATATTATGTCGGCTTCTAGTACTATGGTCATCCACTAGGAAAATAATTATTGAATTTTTGATATCATCCAGGTATAAAATATAAGATAAGTAAACAGCTACACTCTTAATTCACTGATAAGAGATATCTGCTAAAATAATATCTGTAAATATAATATCATGTATACACCTTGTACAATACCAAAACATTATGAAAACTGTTTGCAGTGTATTAATTTATTGAATCTGTCTTGGTAAGGTGTCTTGAAACTGTCTGATTGATATTTGTACTTCAGTAAAATAAAAAATAAATTTAAAAAATAATTTAAGTCCTTAAAAAAATTAACACCTTAATATTGCACCTCTGACAACTAGAAAAAGAAGAGCAAACAAAATACAGAGCTCAAAGACGGGAAGAAATCATAAAGATTAGGGCAGAAATTAACTCAATTGAGATGAAGAAAACAGTTCAAAGAATCCACAAATCAAAAAGTTGGTTCTTTGAAAACCTAAATAAAGTTGATAAGCCTCTTGCCAACCTCATCAAAAAGAGGCAAAAGAAAATTCAAGTACAAGTGATAAGGGATGAAAAGGGTGAAATCACCACAGACGAAGTGGAAATTCAGAAGAATATCATTACTTACTTCGAGAATCTTTACACTCACAGAATAGAAGACACAGAAGAAATGGACATATTCCTTGCAAGGTACAAATAACCAAAATTGAATTAAGAAGATATAGCAACTCTAAGTAAGCCAATAACAGCCAACGAAATACGAAACGTAGTAAAAAGCCTACCAACAAAGAAAAGTCCAGGTCCTGATGGATTCACACCTGAATTCTACAAGAAATTTATAGAAGATAGAATCCCCACACTCCACAAAGTCTTCCATGAAGTTGAAAAGGAAAAAGTCCTCCCAACAACATTTCTGGAGACAAGTATAATATTGATTCCAAAACCAGGGAAAGACACAACCAAAAAGGAGAACTACGGACCAGTCTCCCTCATGAACATAGATGCAAAAATACTGAACAAAATCCTGGCAAATAGAAAACAGCAAATCATCAAGAAGATCATACATCATGACCAGGTAGGATTCATCCCAGGGATGCAAAGTTGCTTCAATATTCGAAAATCTATAAATGTAATACACTATATGAATAGACTGAAATCTAAAAACCATGTGATCATCTCAATTGATGCAGAGAATGCCTTTGACAAAGTCCAACACTCATACATGCTCAAGATCCTACAGAAAATTTGAATAGATGGACTCTATATTTACTTGATAAAAGCCATCTATGACAACGCAAAAGCACATATAAACCTAAATGGGGAAAAACTAAAATCTTTCACTCTTATATCAGGTAGAAGACAAGAATGTCCTCTATCACACCTTCTATTCAATATAGTCTTGGAATCCTTAGCAACAGCCACTAGAAAAGAGGTAGAAATAAAGGGAATATGAATAGGTAGAGAAGAAGTTAATTTATCACTGTTTGCAGATGACATGACAGTTTACTTGGAAAACCCCAAAAATTTGACCAAGAAACTACTAGAACTGATAGGGAAATTCAGTAGCATAGCAGGATACAAAATCAATACTCAAAAGTCAATAGCATTCCTCTACACAAATAACAAGCACACTAAAAGGGAAACAATAGAAACAATAACTTTTAAAATAGCACCACGGAAAATGAAATACCTTGGGATTCACTTAACCAAGGAAGTCAAAGATCTTTTCATGGAAAATTACAACACCCTAAGAAAAGAGATTATAGAGGATTTCAGAAAATAGAAAGATATTCTATGCTGCTGGAGAGGTAGAATCAACATCCTGAAGATGGACATACTTCCAAAATTGCTGTACAGATTTAATGCAATCCCTATCAAACTGCCACCAACATACCTCCCAGATATAGAGAAGTCAATTGTAAAATTTTTTGGAACCACAAACGACCTAGAGTAGCAAATGCAATTTTGGCCAATAAAGATAAGGCAGGAGGCATCACAATTCCTGATTTGAAATTACACTACAAAGACACTGTGATAAAATCAGCATGGCATTGGCAACAAAATAGAGCTGAGAATCAGTGGAATAGATTAGAAGACGCAGAGGCATCTACGAAAACACTCAGCCATCTTATCTTCGACAAGGGGCTATACAAGGTCACTGGAAGAAAGAGAGCCTCTTACCAAATGGTGCTGGAACACATGGCTTTCTACATTCCAAAAACTAAAACTTGACCCAGCTCTATCACCATGCACAAAGTTAAAGTCAAAATGGATGAAAGATCTAAACATTAAAACAGAAACACCCAATCTCCTGGAAGAGAAAGTAAGAGGAACTCTTGAAGACATAGTGGTAGGTAAACAGTTCATGAACAAACATATATTCGCACAGGATTCACTCGAAAGAATCAAAAACTGAGCTCAACTCTTCTTAAGGAGCTTCTGCATGTCGACAAAGTTGTCAACAGAGTGAAAAGACAAACCACAAACTTTGAAAAAATCCTAACTAATAAGCAATCAGACAGAGGACTACTGTCTAGAATACATAAAGAACTAAGAAATAATAGGGCCCTCAAATTTAAAGACCCAATTCATAAATGGATATCTGAGATGAATACACACTTCTCAGAGGAAAAAATTAAAGAAGCGAATAAATATATGAAAAAATGCTCCGCATCGCTAGCCATTCATGAAATGCAAGTAAAAACAAAACTGAGATACCATCTCACTCCAGAAAGAATGGCTATCATAAAGAAATCAACGAACAACAGATGTTGGAGGGGTTGTGGAGAAAAGGGAACACTTCTCCACTGCTGGTGGGAATGTAGACTGGTACAACCATTGTGGAGGTCAGTGTGGAGACTCTTCAAAACAGTAGGACTAGAAATCCCATTCAAGCCAGCTCTCCCCCTAATGTGAATTTTCCCAAAGGATCTGAAAACATTGTATCTAGTGATATTTGTGTACCTGTGTGTACAGCAGCATAATTTGTGATAGCATAATCATAGAAACAACCGAGATGTCCATCACATGAGAAATGGTTAAAAACGATGTGGTATTTCTATATAATGGAGTATTACTTAGCTATTAAGAATAATAAATTTGAAGCACTTATATTGAAGTGGATGCCACCTGAACATAAGCTCATAAGTGAAATAAACCAGACACACATGTGTAAATATCGTATAGTCTCCCTTGTATAAGAAGAGAAAAGCAGAAATACAAAAGAAAATGTACAACAAGTAAAATCAATTGAGTCAGATAAGGTAAAGTGAATGGCATATGCTGCAGGATACTAATCAGCTTTTCTTCTGGATGGTTAACAACTTAAGTTCACAAATCAGAGTTGGAGAAATAGAAGAGCCACAAGGCCAGCCAACATTTTGGACCTAGCCTTTGAAGGTCAGCGAAGATTCAGGATATAGGAGAACCTGTACTGCAACATCATCAGTCTGTTGAGTTCCAAATTTTCTGAACAAGGAGACTATGAAGCCACAGAGGAAAGAGGTTGAAGTTTTATAGAGTGCCAGGGGAGAGTCACATGGAGAGAAAACTTTCTCTCAAGCTCTTACAGAGAGCAAAGTGGTCATGCATTGGCCATGAATCATCCACATGGATGACACAGACAAAGGATCTACAGAATAATGTACAGGACTACAAGATAAACCCTGAGGGGACTTCACTGACCACATAAGAAACATAAAGTACATTTTTTGTATATAATTCTTGCTCTACCTAGGTCTTCACCATCCAGCAGAAAAGTATAAAAATGAAGTATACATCGTGGGGCCATAATATTAAGCTGAGCTGTAAATGGCTATGGTCGACAACTTGTTTGAATAACTCACTATTGTTGTGGAATGCTGGACTGTGTTGGATTGTGTTGCCGAGTTCAGGCACCTAAGTTAGTTGAATGTCAATGGAGTGCCAACTTTGACAGGTGTAGACAAAGGAAGGGGTATAGAAGGAAAAAATCATGATGTTTGTGTATAGATATTACAGTTGGGATAGATAACGCTGTCCTCCTACATAATCCTATGAGAGGCATGATTTGCACTGATGGTGTTTGGACAGGATATTATGTCAGCTTCTCGTACTATGGTCATCCACTAGGAATATAATTATTGAATTTTTGATATAATTCAGGTATAAAAAATAAGATAAGTTAACAGCTACACTCTTAATTTACTGAGAAGAGACATCTGTTATAATAATGTCTGCAAGTATAATATCATGTATGCACCTTGTACGACACCAAAACAGTATGAAAACAGTTTGCAATGTATTAATTTATCGAATCTGCCTTGTTAAGGTGTCTTAAAACTGTCTGATTGATATTTGTACTTCAACAAAATAAAAATTTAATTAAAAAAAGCAAGTGGGATGCAGGAAAAAAATAATTCTTCATGTGCACATGATTCAAAGATGAAGAATTTGAGACTAATACACATCACTGAAAAATAAGAAATCAATACAAATGATATAAGAAGAATATGGGCAGACGCAATAGCAGAAAACTTCCAAAATATGGGGAACTAATCTGACATTCATGTAAAAAAACAAACAGAAATCCAAATAACATCAACCAAAACAAAAGCTCAGCGAGACATACAATACTCATGATCCCAGAAATCCAACAAAAGAATAATATACGGAAAGCTATTAGAAAAAGGAAGCAGATCACATTCAAAAGAAAACTCATCAGAGTTATGTCCAACTTCTCTTCACAAGCCATGAAGCCAGTAAGAACATGAAGCAGAGTACTTCAAATCTCTATGAAATAAAATTCCAGCCCAGAATACTATACCTTGCAAAACTCTATTTAAAATTTGATGGAGAAGTGAACTACTTTCATGAAAAAGAACAACTGAAGAATTTAGTGATGCCAAAGCCAACCCTACAAGAGACTAATAAAAGCTATTTTGTAGAGGGACAAAAATGACCATAATTCCATAAATGAAAACAGATGGAATGGACTAAACATGGCAAACAAATAAATACATAAAAATGGAGTAAACAACTGTAGGAAAATAGCATGTCAATCATAAGTCAATACATATCAATTATGACCACCAGTATAAATGGATTTAAGTGACCAATTAAAAGAAATAGGCACAGTGGATTAGGAAACAAAAATCCAACTATATTCTGTACACAAGAAACACACTTAACTTATAAAGAAATTCAAAGTATGGAAAACAATACTACATGCCCCAGCACCTAAGAAAAAGCAAGCGCAGCAATCTGAGTTCTCAGAAAGTCTCAACTTCAAATCACGAATCATCCAATGAAATAAACAAAGGCACTATATAGTGCTTAGTGACAAAAAATCAAAGAGGTAACAGTCACAAATATGTATGCACCAAACATGGAAGCACATAAATGTGTAAGACAAACATTAGTGGACATGAAAATTCTAATGTCCAATACCACAGTCTTCACAGGAGACCTTAACCCTCCCTTATCACAAGAATATAGGTCAAACAGACAAAAAATTAGGAAAGAAATGGCAGAACTGAATGATAGCGTGGAACAAGTGGACTTAATGGATATATACAGAGTGTTCCACCCAACCACAGCTCAATACACATGGATCATTTTATAAAATAGACCACATAGTAGAACATATGTCATGCTTACATACATGCAAGAAAGCAGCAATTTTCCGATGCACATTATCTGAGCAGAGCGCAATGAAACTGGAAATAAATGACAAAATAGAGCAGAAAACACCCTAATTATATGGGAATTGAACAACTCCCTACTCAGCAAACGATGGGTGACAAATGAAATTAAACTAGATATAGAACAATATCTACAATGATATTAAAAACTCAACTACAAATTATCGGAAATTATTGAATGAGTTGAAAACATTTTTAGAGAGAAATGTATACTTATGAACTTACATATTAGTAAAACAGAATGCGAACAAACACCTTAATGTTGCACCTCCAAATCCTAGAAAAGAAGAAGCAAACCAAACCAAATCTCAAATATAGGAAGAAATCAGAAAGATTGCAGCAGAAATTAATTCAATTGAGATAAAAAATGTTGAACGAATTAACTAAAAGTCCTTCTCTTTGAAAGACTAAGTAAAATTGATAGTTCATAGCTAACCTCATCAAAACAATGAAATAAAAAACTCAAAAAGTAGTAATAATGAATGTAAAGTGTGTAATTGCCACAGATCCAGTAGAAATTCAGCTGATTGTCAAGAGATACTTTGAGAATCTTTACTCTCACAGAATAGAAGACACAGAAGAAATGAACATATTCCCAGATAGTACAAATTGTCAAAACTGAATCAAGGTGATGTAATTGCTCTCAATAATCCTATAACAGACAATGAAATACAAAATGTAATAAAAAATCTACCAAAAAAGGAAAGTCCAGGTCCTCATGTATTTGCAGCTGAATTCTACAAGAAATTTACACAATATATAATCCCTATACCTCTCAAACCATTCAAAGAAATTGCAAAGATGTCTTTCCCCAGTCATTCCTGGAGACAAGTGCTATACAGATACAAAAACCAGGGAAAGAGACAACTAAAAAAAGAGAACTACAGGCCAATCTCCCTCAACAATATAGACACAAATATCCTCAGTAAAATCCTAATAATTACAATATAGCAAATGGACTATACACCATGAATAGGTAGGATTCATCCCAGGGATGCAAGGATGTTTCAATATATGCAAATGTCTAAATGTAATACACTATAACAATAGAGCCAAATCAAAAAGCCACATAATAATCTCAATTCATGTAGAAGTTTGACAAAGTCCAAATTCACCCATGTTCAAAGTCCTATATAAAATTGGAATATATGACCTCTACTTCAATCAGCTAACATAATTCTAAATGGAGAAATCTGAAGTCTTTTACTCTCAAGGATGTCCTCAGTCTCCTCTCCAGTTCAATATAGCTGTGGAATCATTAGATAGAGCCATTAGACAAGTCAGAGAAATAAAAGAAATGAACTCTTTCCTCCAGACATTCTCTTCAGCTGGTAGAAATCTGCCATAGTCACTTGGGATGGATGATACACAAGGACTCCAATAAACTTTTGTATTTTTGCTTAAACGGTTATAAGAATACATTGTTGGATTTACACCTGACTAATCATCAGCTAGAGTATAGAATTCATGTATAAGTCATAGTATGGGTTTGTAACATTAATTTTAAAAAGGCAAAGTTTTGTTCTGTATATTGTTACCTTTTACAGAATAAAAGATTTGCATATTAAAAAAACCACAAGCATAAATAAGCAAAATAAAATAAGAATAAATAAAGCAGAAGTTAAACTATCATTATTTGAAGATGACAGGATATTTTACAGGGAGTCTCAAAAAAGCTCCACTAAGAGGCTACTAGAATTCATAGAGAAATTAAATACCATAGCAGGATACAAAGTCAATACACAAAATAAATTGTCATACTTCTACACAGTTTACAAACACTCTGAGAGAGAAATTAGAGAAACAATTCATTTTACAATATCAGTGTGGAAAATGAAATACCTTCGAATTAATCTAACTAAAGAAGTCAAAGACCTCTTTATAGAAAATTACACTTCTCTGAACAAAGTGATCATATTGAACTTCAGAAAATGGAAAGATGTTCCCTGGTCCTAGATAGGAAGAACTAAAAAAAAGAGAACTACAGGCCAATCTCCCTCAACATTTTGAAAATGGCCTTACTTCCGAAAGTGCTGTACAGATTTCATGCAAACCACAAGAAACTAAGACCAATGTACCTCACAGACCTTGATAAAATATTCCTTAAATTTATTTAGAACAGAAAAGACCTAGAATAGCA
The DNA here is from genome assembly GCA_004027165.1 of Ctenomys sociabilis. NCBI lineage: Eukaryota > Metazoa > Chordata > Mammalia > Rodentia > Ctenomyidae > Ctenomys > Ctenomys sociabilis. Next base: position 13,159 of record PVKA01035686.1, read on the forward strand.
AAGGCAATCTTGGCAAACAAATATAAGGCAGGAGGAATGACAATTCATGACTTGAAATTATACTACAAAGCTAATTTGATAATAACAGCATTGTATTGGCAAGGAAATAGATGTGTGGATAAATGGAATAGCTTAGAAGATACAGAATCTTCTACAAATATCCTCAGCCTCCTTGTATCTGAGAAACTGGCCTAAATGCTTACAGTAAGAAATATAGCTTCTTTAACAAATGGTCAGGGGTCCAGGGAGATGACTCAGTACAATAATTGTTTCCCTGGTGAGGGCAAAGGCCTGAGTTGAATCCCCATTTCTGCCAAAAAAAAAAAAAAAAAAAAAAAAAAAAAAAAAAAAAAAAAAAAAAAAAAAAAAAAAAAAAAAAAAAAAAAAAAAAAAAAAAAAAAAAAAAAAAAAAAAAAAAAAAACTGCCAAAAAAAAAAAAAAAAAAAAAAAAAAAAAAAAAAAAACCGCAAAACAAAACAAAAAGTATCCTGGAAAATCTGGCTCTCTACATGCAGAAAACTAAAACAACCTACGTCTATTACCATGCACTAAGTTAAAGACAAAACAGAGTAAAGATCTAAATATTAAAACAGAAACACCAAATGTCCTGGAAGAGATAGTAAGAGGAACTCTTGAAGACATAGAGGTAGGCAAAGAATCATGAATAAAAATCAAATGGCATGGTTAATACTTGAGATAATTAAAAACGGGGACCTCCTCTTATGGAGAAGTTTTTGCACATCAAATGAAATTACCAACACAATAAAGTGCAACCCACAAATTTGGAAAATATCTTAACTAATAAGCACTCTAACAGATGTCTGCTCTCTAGAATTTATCAAAAAACTTTTAGTTTTATATTAGGTCCCCAAATTTAAAGACCTAATCTAGAAATGGACATCCAACATGAACACACAGTTATCTGAGGACAAAATTAAAGAAGAAATAAATATACGAAAAAAGCTACACCTCACTAGCAAACTGTGAAATGAAAATTAAAACATTGAGACACCATCTCGCCTCCGAAAGAATGGCTTTCATAAAGAAACCAGCCAACAACAAGTACTAGAGAGTAATGGTAAAAGGATCTGTTCTCCATTGATGGTGGGAATGTAGACTATTGCAACCATTATGGAAATCAGTGTGGAGACTTCTTAAAAACCTAGGACTGGAAATTCCATTCAAACCAGTTATCACCCTACTGAGAATTTTCCCACAGGAACTTGAATCTTCATGTCATAGTGATATGTGTGCATCTATGTTGATAGCAGCATAATTTGTGATAGCCAAGTCTTGGAAAGAACCAAGATGTCCATAATCTGAGGGATGGATGAAAAAGTGTGGTATTTTGTACAGTGGATTATTATTCAACAGTAAAGAATGATAAACCCAAAGTCTTTATATTGACATGGATTCCACTTGAAGATATACTCATAAGTGAAATAAACCAGACCCACATGTGTAAATATCATATAATATCCATAGTGTAAGAACTCAAAAGAGGAATTAAAAATCAAAAGTTATAGCACAACTAAAAGGAAAAGAAAAACTTGAGGATTAGACAACAAAAGGAGGGCAAGGAGAAAAGCTAGAAAACATGACAAAGGTAGCCATACATTTATTTGCACAGGATGTTTAAGGTGATGATCCTAAGAAGCTTCAGCAGGTTTTTGCAAGTAGCAGTTAATTAATAGAATTCTCACACTGACTAACTACATGTGCTGATTCCTGTGAACTAAGAAATTTCACTGAAGATAGCATTATGTAATCCTAGGGCCATGCTTGGAACATGCCTGTCATTTGGTGTTATCTAAATACTTACTGCTTGTCATGTCATAGCAATTATTGCTATACTGCCTCTCAAGTAAATATTTATTCTAAAAAGGGTAATAAAAAGAGAACAAAAGACAAGAAAAATAATGTCATAGGACTATCCTGATAAAGTTCTGTATATAAATGTGTAACTGATTGTTCCTATTTTCTTATATGCTTCTAAATTTTTTAAATATTTTTTATTCTTCATATTCTCTATGAACTTAAATTTCAACATTTCCGTACTTGATGGAAAATACCTGTTCCATGTTATGCCTAAGATGTTTGGTATTCAGACAGGTAGTGAGCTTAAGCTCAACTGCCTACATTCTAGTTTAATAATATAAAGCTTCTCTTCTGGAGGATTAACAACTTAAGTCTGCACACCAAATATTAAAGAAAAAGATTTGCTTCAAGGAGAGCCAACATTTTGGTCCTAGCCTTTCATGTTCCGTGAGGACTCAGGACATAGGATAACCTGTACTACAACAATATGTAATTCAGTTGTGTCCCAAATTTTCTGATCAAGGAGAATATAGGGTCACAGAGGAAAATGATTCATGTTGTAGAGTGTGCCTAAGGAGAGTGACATGGAGAGAAAATAATCTCTCAGGCTTTCACACAGAGCAAATTAGTCAAGCAATGTGTGTGACTCATCCACATGACTGACAATGACAAAGGATCTACAAACTATGGTACAGGGTTTCAGCAGAAATCCCAGGGCACTTGATTGACCTTGTCAGATACAAAGTTGCATTTCTTGTTGTATAGTTCTTGCTTTATCTTGGTCATAACCATCCAGCAGAAAAGTATAAAAACGAAATATAAAATATAAAGCCATATGAATATGCTGAGCTGTAAAAGCTCAAGTTAACATCTTCTGACATTGCCAGGCCTGTGGAAAACCCACTACTATTATGGATTATTGGAGTATATTAAAATATTTTGCTGAATTCATACACGTATAATAATTAAATGCCAATGGAATACCCATCTCCGATAAAATTGAACAAACAAAAGAGGATACAAATGAAGGACCGTTTTGTGTCTCTATATTCAAAATAGGGAAGATATGCAGCTACTTACTCTTAATTCAATGAATAGAAAGATGTGTACTAACAGTGTTTGTGGACAGGATATCATGTCTGCATCTTGTAGTATGAATAACCACTAAGAAGACATCACTATGCAATGTATTAATTATTGAAACCATCCTACTATATGTTTTGAAACTGTCTCATTGCTATTTGTTTCTCAGTGACATTATTAAAAATATTTTTGTCTTTTTAAATATTTTTTTAAATTTCTGACCAGTTTTCCATGTTTAGATATGATAATCTTCACAACTAATTTGAAAATGATAGCACGCAATATAATAAATTGGTAAATTCCTATCATTTGGTTTAGAGAAATTGTGAATGTTTTGTTAAACTTTTTAATTCTCTTTAAAAATAATACATAAATCATATGCAGTTAATATTTAAAATACTTTCCATAGGTTTTACTAAAACATATAAGAACCAGAAAGCTCAAAATTTCTTTAAGTCTAGTAGACATTTTCATGGTTCATGTTGCATATTTCACCTTTAGAATACTTTGAGATTTGAGCCTGGTGTAGATCTATGGAAAATCTCAGTGATAATGATACGTTCTGTAGAGCATTAGCAGCGTCATTTTAGGAACATATATTAATGGTTACAAAGGAACACAGAATTAGTTTTCTTAGATAGACAGAGGCACAGTGGTCAATACTGCAGGGTATTTCTGAGGGAGGGAATTTATCAACATATGGCAAAATATTCTAAAGAGAATTATGAGCTTATCATCCTGAGCTTTGGCTGATTCCTCTCAAATACCTCCATCACAGTTTACACAATAGCATTCTTTCTGAGCTGTACCCTCAGGTTAACTGCAGATACTTTCTAAGGCTGTATTAAAAATGTACTATAATTGCTCCTATTTCATCATGAGTGTGTTTCATTTTTCTAAGCTGCAATTCAGCACTGAAAAAGAAAAGATTATCATTCCATACATACTTAGGATAATTTCGATTTTTTTATATATATGTGAAGTTGGAAATTTATAGCTTCCTCATTTCTTACCTGTGTTACAGTGTTCAGAGTTGGTAGAGCAACATTTTTGTTAAATTATCAAAATACAGCATACAGAATGAAAAAAATTCCTTACATATAACAATTGGAAAGTCAAGGTAATTAATTAATGGGTCTATTTTGTGAATTACTTTAGACATTTTACAAGTTGGGTTGAGAGTAATTTTTTTTTTCATTTATATAGTACATACAGGGTCTCACTATGCAGCTTCTAGTGATCCTCCTGTTTTCAGACTCTCCAGTGCTGGGATTGCAAGTATGTGCCAGCAAGCCTAGATTCAATGACAAGCATGTCATTGCTTCCCAGGCATGGGGCCATTGCTGCCTGCAAGTCCAGGGATTGAACACTGATCCTTGTGCTTGCAACAGCACGCACTTACTTTGTTAAGTTATCACACTGACCCTCTGCAAGTACACTTTGTATTATAAAAAGGAAGAGTCATAGCAACTTCTTCTTCTTCTTTTTTTCTTTTCTTTTTTTTTTTTGTTTTGTATTTTTTGTAAAGGATCTATAGGGTGTTCAGGGTCTCACTACTAGATTGAACTCATACTGATCCACATATTTTCAGACTCCCACGTACTGGGATTACAGACTTGTACCACTAAGCCCAGTCTCAATTGCCATCTCAAAGTACCTCGGGGGTAGGGCCAGCACAGCAAGTCCAGGTATCAATCCCCAGGCCCCTGCACCTGTTGCAGGTGCTTTAATCAGCTGAAATATTTGGCTGGGCCCATAACAGTTTCAGGTTACGTCACCATAGACAGTTACTTCCAAGAACAGTTCAACCAATTAGAAATTCATTCTCTTTTTTTTTATTTTTCCATTTATTTTTATTTCATTGAAATACAAATGTCAATCAGACAGTTTCAAAACACCATAACCATACAGAGTCGATGAAATAATACATTGCAAACTGTTTTCATAACGTTTTGGTATTGTACAAGGTGCATACATGATATTGTATTTACATGTTTTTATACAGCTGAATTATATCAAAGATTGAATAATTATTTACCTAGTGGATGACCATAGCACTGAAAGCCGACATAGTATCCTGTCCAACCACCATTAGTGCAGATCTTGCCTCTCATAGAACTATGTAGAAGCACAGCATTATCTATCCCAACTGTACTGTCTATACACACACATGATGATTTTTTCTTTCATTCTCACATCTCTGTTTCTCTATAACTATTCTCAGTATCAAATTCTGCTTTAGGATTCTATAGAGGAAAAAAATTCAAAAGAAAATATATTAGGCAAGAGGATTTATTAGATAGGCTTACCAGATGTGAAATGGGAGAGTTGAAATCTATATACCTGAAAGACAGTAGATATGGTAGCTTCTCCGCTTTAAAATATGAAAAAGGAATAATGACAAAGATCACCAACACAGCAACAGTCATAAGTGACCAGCCTGGAAACTCACCGGAGTGGTACTGTGAGAGTATACATTGAAAGGCTCACGAAACTAAAGACTTAGATAGCGAAGTCCTAAAGTACTATTCCAAATGAGCAAACTTTCTACTTTTTCATTTGAAATAGGGTACAGGTCTATTGATACGACTCAAAACTGTGGTGGGTCTTTCTTCCTCATCTTCAGGTATATGAAAAACTGCTTGCTGAATGTGCTACCGATTTCTCACTCAACTCTAGTTGACACATAAATTTAAGGAGTCAGTGTTAGGAGGCTGGAAACAAAAGGATCAGTGCGAGTCCAAACTGTGTAGTGAGACTCTGTAGATCCTGTACTAAACACATAAAAAATTGCAAATTAAAAAATTAAGGGTGATCTATAGTGTTATGATTAAAATCTTTTTAGAAAAAGGTTCAGCAAAGATACATGTAGGTAAATGTGATTTCTGTTTTAAGCATTATAGGAATCTTCAAACTGGTTTCCGTAGTAGTTGTTGTTTACATTGCTACCAACAGTGTTGAAGAGTGTCTTTTACCCACATCTTTACCAGCATTTATTGGTGTGTGCGTGTGTGTGTGTGTGTGTGTGTTTACTCATGTCCTTGTGTCCTTGTACTTGCCAGGGAAGCAGTTATTCCACTAAGCCATCTCCCCGGCCCCTGGAAGAGTATATTTTTATGCTGAGATCTTCTCTTCATTCTTGGAATCCTTGCTGCCTAGAGTATCTTTTCTTCACTCATAATGCTTTGCCACTTTGTTTCTAACTTGGGTCCAGTTCACTGTGTATTGAAAGTCTAAATCAAAATAAATTTCTCCATCTTAAAATTGTAGGTGTAAATTATTTTGTTCAGTATTACAAATATTATTAAGACACTGAACATTTTCTATGTGCTTACATTTCTTTCAATTTTTATTTTTAATTTATTATTTTTTTTTGGCAAAAACAGTGATTGAACTCCCACCCTTGCACTTGCCAAGGAAGTGCTTATTCCACTGAGCCATCTATCTGGCCCTACTTTTTATTTTTTAAAGAGAATACAAAATGGTAAAAAGAATCACATTAGAAATAATACATAATTTCACTAACAAAATGAAAGTAAATGAACAGTTGTTGTATTACATAATGCTATATTCATATTAGTTTTATCAATTACCAGATGTAAACATTCAAAGTTGGTAAAAAATAAATTAAAATAAATCAAAAATAGGAAAATAAATTTAAGCATTAATTGTTTCTTTCAAAGGACAGACAAAAATCACCAACAGAGTAATCCAAGCTATCCTGAATATATACATGAATATTTATGTTCCTCCTTTTGTCTTTTTCTTCATCCCAGTTTCTCATTTCCATTAAACAGGCTCCTTACCTTTCATAGTATCTATTGTAACTTTTCTAAATTCTAATAGTAGCAAGTCAGTACGAGGTTTGCACATATAGGTCTGATTTATTTAACTTAGTAGCATTTTCTTTAGTTGCATTCATTTACTTAAACAATCTTAACCTTATCATATTTATAGCTGTGTAAGAATGCACTGTGTAGAAATGCTATGTCTTTTTATTTGTTCCTTCATTGAAGGACGTTTGGAGTGTTTGCAAGGTTTATGTATGACAAATTGCATTGCAATAAACATGGGTTCATATAAATCCCTATGGCGTGAAGTTTTCAGTTCATTTAGAAAAATATCTAGGAGTAGAAGAACTGAGTTGAATGGGATCTTCAATCCTGGTTTTTGAGGAATATACACAGAGATTTTCATATTGGTAGTACCCGTCTGCACTCTCAGAAACAGTAGAAAAAGGCTGCTTTATCCCCATAGCCCTTCCAGCATCTGTTATTGATTAGCTCTTTCACAACAGCCATTCTTTCTGGGATAAGCTGGAATCTTAGTGTTGTTTTAATTTGCATCTCTTGAATGACCAGTGTTTTGGTTTGTTTTTAAATTATTTTACATATATTTAATTTTCTTTTGTATTTCTTCATCTGGAAAGTGAACATTCATCAAAGATAACAATTTTTGGATTGGATCTATGCATTTTTTCAGGGGCTGATTGTATTTCTTTATATATTCTGCATAAAAGTCCTTTTACTAAGTGGCTGTTGGTTAAGAGGTTTTTTTTCACAATTTTGCTTTTATTTTATTCAGTCAGTGATTTCTTTTGATGTGCAGAAACTTCAAAAAAATGAAATCACAGTTGTTGATTTTTGAAGTGCAATTTGATTTTTATTCATGAACTCTCTAACCACTTCTATGATTTTAAGATTTCTACCTACTTTCTCATCCAGAAGATTTAAAGTTTCAGTTTTAATATTTCAATCTTTGATTCGCTTAGACTACAGTTTTCTGCAAAGTTATGACATGGGTCTAATTTTAGTTGTTAGTATGTATAAAGCCAGTTTTTCCAGCATCATTTATTAAAGAGGCTAATCCAGTGACCATGTTTGGCCCCTTCGTCAAAGATAAGGTGGCTAAGTGGGTTTGTAGTTGTTTGCCCATCTTTTAATTGGTACTTAGGTCTGTTTTTGCCAGTACCATGCTGACTATATCACAGTAGCTTTGTGACATAATTTCAAGTCAAGGACTGTGATTCCTCTTTTCCTTTGTGTCCCTAGATAGGTTTTGACAAATTAGGTCTCTTTTGCTTCCAGTCGAATTGTTCTTTTTATGTATTTTAGTACAGCGTCTACAGGGTCTCAGTACACAGATCGGACTCATGGAGATCCTTCTGATTTCAGCCTCCCAAGCAAAGATATTACAGGCACACACCACCACGACCAGTCTCAATTACCACTCAGTATATCGTGGGGGCAGGGCTGGCACAGTATGCCTGGAATCTAACCTGCATTTGTCTAAGCAGGTGCTTTGGTCTGCTGAGCTATCTGGCCCACATCCAGTTGAATTTTAAAAATGTTTTCTTTATCTCTGTGAGGTATGCTAATTGTGTTTTAATCAGGATTTCACAGAATCTGTAAAACAATTTTAGGAGCAAGGATAATTTTGCCACGGTGATTCTTCCTATCCATGGCCAAGGAATGTCTTTTAATTTTCTGAAATCGTTTTTGATATTTGTTATCCAGAGGACTATGATTTTCACTGTATAGATATTTTCCTTCCTTTATAACATTATCACTAATTATTTATTCCTTTCTTTCTTTTTTTTTTTTTTTTTTTTTGGCTGTCATTGCTAAAGGTATGGTTGCCCTAAATTCTCCCTAGTTGTCTTAGTTGTTTGTATAAACAAATCATGCTATACTATTCAATTTGGTTATTGATTATGGCAGTATTTTGGTGAAGCTTTTTGGATCTTCTACATAGAATATTATATTCTGCAAATAACAATAAGCTATTTTTTATTTTTTCTCCATTTATTTTTATTTTATTGCAATACAAATGGCAATCAGACAGTTTCAAAACACCTTAACCATACAGAGTCGATGAATTAATACATTGCAAACTGTTTTCATAAAGTTTCGGTATTGTACAAGGTGCATACACGATATTATATTTACAGGTTTTTTAATACCTGAATTATATCACAGATTCAATAATTACTTACCTAGTGGATGACCATAGCACTAAAAGCCGATATAATATCCTGTCCAACCACCATTAGTGCAGATCTTGCCTCTCATAGAATTATGTAGAAGCACAGCGTTATCTATGCCAACTGTACTGTCTATACACACACATCCTGATTTTTCGTTCTACAACCCTCCCTTTGTCTACACCTGTCAAAAGTGGGCACTCCATTGACATTCAACTACCTTAGGTGCTTGAACTCGACACCACAATCCAACACAGTCCAGTATTCTGCAACCATAGGGAGTTATTCAAAGAAATTGTCGACCATATCCATTTACAGCTCAGCTTAATATTATGGGCTCACGATGTATACTTCATTTTTATACTTTTAT
>PVKA01035687.1:0-22413 GCA_004027165.1 Ctenomys sociabilis
TTCTTCTTTATGAGACAGGTTTCTCTGTATCATGCAGGCTGGCCTTGAACTCATGGTGACCTTCTTACCTCTGCCTCCTGAGAGCTGGGATTATACACATGCATCACCATGCCTGACTGATAGCCAACTTTTTAATTAACACTAAATTTAAAATAATTGCTAAGGTAACATTAACATATACCCAAAACAAGCATTGTGAAATATTTTTAAAAATAGACAGATTTCACATTTTCTTTTGCTTCTGATTTTATCTATGTCCACTGCAATTGTTAGAGCTTTAAAATTTAATTATATCATCAGAATGCAATTAATATTTCTTAGTCTTTTGAGTCTGCTTATCACCAAAACAAATTAAAGCAGCATAAGCATTTAAGTTTCTTTCTGCATGTTATTGTATTCAAATTTCAGACTTTCTTTTACATCATTCAATCTAGCCAAAGACATTTTTTTCCTCCTGTAGTGGAAGAGTGTAGTCTTTGTTTAAAATTCTACCATTTTACTAACTGTGGTTTCAGAAAGTTTTCTTAAGCCCCGAGGGGGGGCTTTTTCCTTATTTTTAAGAAGTTAAGATAGAGCATTTGTACATCACGGGGTATATCATGGTGGTGAGATCTATGTGGACAGTGTGTAACATTCGGGGTAGGGTAGTGGGCATTTCTGGTTCCTCAAACACCAACAAAGGACAGGGTCCCACTTGGCAGGGACCCCTAGATTGTAACCCTCAGAGGGCTGCTGCAGGGGGGAGTCCTAGCTGCCCCATTTGACCATGGGGAGTCCTGGTCCCTGCACACCAAGAGCTGCTCCCACCGACCCCTGCGCGTAAGACTCAGGGGAGTGAGGCCAGAAGCGTCCTGGCGCAGAGCTGGATGCTGCTGTGTAGCTGGCCTTGGTAGGCGCCTGTGCAGGGGACGCTGCGTAGCTGCTGTCCTGCCTCCTTCCCTGAGGAGGTCAGTCAGTATGTTGCTCCAGGCTGAGGGAGTGTTGGCTTGTGTGGTTACTACCCCCCCACCCCCCGACTCTGGGGGCCCTGCTGGGCCCAAAGTAAGGTGGTGGCCTCAGGTCCAGGCTACTGCGCCCATGCTGTTCGCAGCTCGGGTTTCCTGGGGTGCAGTTCTAGAGCCTGCAAAACTTTTGCTCCTGTCTTTCCAAAGGGAGGCAGGCTTAGGCAGTGGGGGCTGAAGCCCTCTGGCTGCGTGGCCTCTTCCGAGACCTGGCATCTGCTTCCTCAGTGTTGCTGGGAGGCTGAGTGGAAAGCCCGTCTTCCCGGCACTGTGACGGGGGTGGTGGCTTCCACTCCCCCACTCCTGCTGCTGCAGGGCACTGTGCTCTGTGGCTAGGTCCTGGCCTGGCTCTGGTGTGGAGAGTCCCTCTCACCTTGTGTTCCTGCAGGTCCTGCTCAGCACTCCTGATGGAGGCAGGACAGACGTGTTCTGTTTGTGACAATGTGTCAGTAACCAGACATTTCTGATTACCATTTATGTATTATCTGACATGAAGTTTATTAAGATGGAAAGAAAACTGTTGACTGGACAAAGTAGGCACTCCACCCAATAATTGGTGCATTCAGGAGAATTAATATTATAAAGGATGAAAAAGGGCAAAGGAAATTGCTGCAGGGCTTGTGTCCCTCAGTCGCAGGTTGAAACCTGATCCCTGACAGGAGAAGACAGGTAGCATACATCTGGGCAACACGACCACCACCCTTCACATGGACACGGATGTCAGAAGCAGAACAGGCTCTAGTAACATACACTGCAGCATGCGCAGCTCGATCTTCTCCAGGGGACCTCAGTTCACCCTGTTGAGGCCATTTCCCTGCTTGCAGTATGCCAGGCCGTGGCTGTCTTCTTGTAACCGAAGACTTGCATGGACTGCAACAGGCCCTTAGATGGCATGGTCACTAGTGCAGACTCTAGAGCTCCCCTCCACATGGCCTGTAATCATTAAAAAACAATTGTTTGATATAGGCTCTTAGCTCAGACTCAGTGATCCTTCTGTTTCAGCCTCCCCAGAGCTGGAATTACAGGCGTGCACCACCACACCTGGTTTCGGTGGCCGGCATGGTATGTGGCACCGGGGACTGAACCTGGGTCATTGCATTAGGCAGGTGCTTAGACCTCTAAGCTATCACTTCAGCCCTGTAATCATTTTATATGAATATTTTTGGGTTGTAGAGGAGACCATCTGCATTTCCATTATTTCCTATGGAGTAATTCACTTTGATGTACAAGTGCTTTAGATTATGAGCATGTTTCCAGAACAAATTATACCCACAAACCAAAGTTTTACTGTAAATAGTGAGGTCAGAGATGAGCCAGGTTAGACTCAACTAACTGTATGTAGAACTGTGTGTAGAATAATCTTACAACTGTGTGTAGGATAATCTTGAGTATTGCTTTGACTTACATCTAAAATTGCATGTTTTTCACCCCCTTCAAGTGTCATTGTGCAACTAGCAGTTCTGATACTTTTGTCACCTTTAAAAAAGAAACTTTCTTTTTCACGTTGCTCTCAGTCTGAAAAAGATTTCTCAGCAGTACCCAGATTGCATTTAAATGATTAAATGATTTAAATGAAGATTACATTTAAATGAGCCCAGAGTGTCCAGGCCAGTAGGAGGCTGAGGCAGGAGACTGCCTGGAGACCCTGGTTCTCTTAGAACCTCAGATTAATCACATGTTTCCTGTATACTTTTTAGTTAAGGGAACCATATGCAATTCCTTTTTCTCTTTTTGCAGTATTGGGGTTGGACTCAGGCCTTTTATATGCCAGGCCAGAGTTCTACCATTGGGCTACATCTCTAGCCCTGCATTCCTCTTCTTGTTTCCATTTAGTGAGACAGAATCTCACTAAATTCCCTAGGCTGGCCTTGAACCTGTATCTCTGCTTCAACTTTCCAAGTAGCTGGGATAACAGGTATGCTCCACTATGCCTGGCAAATCTCTACTTTTGCTCAAACTGAGTTGGCTCTGGCTGCTATTATTTTCAAGTCAAGGAGCCTTGACTAATACAAATGCTTTGTTTTGAGGAGGGAAGGTAATTGTGTAATCATTTATAATTTCGTGCATCCTGTGTCCGATAGAATATTATCCCTAAGTTGGAAGTGTTCCTAGCACACTGGCCAGGATCAAGGGGATCCTGGTGCTATGCCACAGTGGTTTCTCCATCAGGGCTCTCTGGAGTTGGACTCTCTCTTAATGATTGCTGCAAAATCAAGCAGAATTTGAGCCTCACAAGTGTTTGGAGTTATTTCAAGGAGCGGTGGTCCTTTCATCTCTTCCAGTTTCCTTGGAGCTTATTCTATTCCCTTTCATCTCCAGCTCGGCACTATGAGAAGGTGTAATGGCAGGAGATCTGGGAGTCTGGCAGTGCAGGAAAGTGTATAGGCAGAAGCTTAGCAATCAGAACTAGTTGCCTGAGCATGTGTGTTACCCTTTATCATCCTAGGCTTGGTGACTGGGGTGTCCTCAGGGGAGGCGTGCGCAGTTCGCCTGTGGTGGAGGCGTGGGAAGAAGCCTGGTCCTGTTTGGGGAGGTGCGGCAGGCCTGGCTCTCCCATCTGCCTGAGGCCCCATCTTAGTGTTGGGAGGTCGGCCTCTTTTCTGACCTCCTCTCTCAGCCTGCACTCCAGGAAGGCAGGCAGGACACTTCAGGAAGCCGTCTCCCCCGATTCCTTTCGGTGCCAGACTGTCCACCATTTGTTGTTTCTTACATGAGCTCTTTTATTTAGCATAGGAAGAGTATTTTAGTATAAACCCTAACTTCCCCTTTAGTACATCATAGGAAAATAGGAGTAACACTTTAAAGGGGATTTAATGGAGGCTTGGGAAAGCCTAGCATTTCATCATCACTTGAGAAAAAAGATCTGAGAGAAATCATAAGAGGGCTGGGGAGATAGCTCAGTGGTCTAAGCACCTGCCTGGCAAGCACAAGGACTCAGGTTCAATCCCCAGTACTGCATGCTATGCTGGCCCTTGCACTGTACTGGCCTCCAGCATGCACAGTGCTGGCCACCAAATATGTTAAAAAACTTGGGAAAGAGAATTATGGAATACAGAATAAAAACATATTTTAAATGGTTAAAGACTTCTCTAACCTCAAGAGCAAATCAAAATACAGAGAACTGAAATTAATAAAACTTTTCAGAAGAAGTGCAATGGCCAATAAATACATGAAAAAAAATGTTTGACAACTCTGGCCATTAGAGAAATGCAAATGAAAACAACACTGACATTCTGCCTCACTCCAGAATGACCATCGCAAAGAAAACCAAATAATAATAAATGCCAGTGAGACTTCAGGGGAGAAAGAAATACTTCTCTGTTGATGGGACTATAAACTTGAACAACTACTATGGAAATCAGTGTGGAGATTCCTAAAACACTGACTAGCCAGGTGTGGTGGCACACACCTTTAATCCTTGTGCTCAGGAGGCATGAGCAACAGAATCACCATGAGTTCAAGTCCAGTCTGGGCTACAGAGGGAATTCAAGGTCAACCTCAATTATATAGCAAGATCCTGTTTCACAAAACCAAAACTAAACCAAACCAAGCAAACAAACAGCTCTTTTCCAACTGGAAATTCCATTCAATCTATTTATTCCCCTTCTAGGTACCTTCCCTGGAGCAAAAGACACCTTGTGATATGTGCATAGCCATGGTTATAGCAGCACAACTTGTAATAGCTGAATTCTGGCAATGGCTGACATGCCCATGAACAAACGAATAGATGAAGAGAATGTGGTCGTTATACCTAATGGAGTATAAATGAAGAAGGATAAAAGTCATAAAGAAGGATATATGAGTCATTTATAGGAAAATGAATGCACCTCAAGACCATGTTAAAATAAATCAGACAGAAAAGCTTAAATAATGGGTTCTCTTATACAAGAAACTAAAAACATAAATAAAGAGAAAAGTGAGAGATAATAGGAAATAGGTACGTGGATCTTTTGCAAAGAGGAGGGGGACCAGGAGAATGGGGAGAGAGTAAGGGCAGGGGAAGGGGAAATAAAAAGAACCAAGATGTGTTCAGCGCAAGTACCAACTCCCCATGATAGAAATCATCGTGTGATGCAAACATGTACTAATAAAATAAAAAAAAATCTTAAAATGGTCAAAGATCAAAAGACACAAGAAGAGTATCAGTGAAGAGCAGGAAGACTTGAGGAAAAACATAGAATTTCTAGAAATAAGTAATCATTTAAGAGAAGTACTCATTGGACAATTAAATACAAGATTAGACAGGGCTAGGAGAGTATGTATTGCAATGAATATAGTGAGACGGAAATATTGAAAATTGAGGAGGTAGGAACAATAGACTTCCAGAATCGTATATATATTTAGATTTAGGAAGCATGAGCCAAGTGTGATGGCATGCTCTTGTAATCCCAGCGCTCTGGGAGGCTGAGGTAGGAAGATTGCAAGTTTGAGCCTAGCCTTACTGAGACCTTGTCTCAAAATGAAATATAAAGGAGCCAGGGATAAGGCTTAGGTGCAAAGGTTCTGAGTTCAATCCCTATCTGTTCAAACAAACAACTCCCTCAAACACATATGAAGATAAACACAGATGTAGACATATAATGAAATGGCAAAAAAGAATAATGTAAAAGCAGCTAAGAGGGAAAAGATGTTTATAGATTGAAGCATTTAGAGTTATCTGAGGAAACAGATCATGATTAAAGTGCTGAGAGAACATCATTCCCAGTGCAGGGTATACTATCGCACCACGAGAAGGAAACAGATTTTCAGAAAAGCAGAAATTGAGCAGGTCACAGGCAGCACACTGTTTCCAAAGGGCAGACAGACTGTCCTCCAGGGGATAAGATAGGATGCAAGAGGGCACGAAGAGCAAATAGTTGATAACCAGAGAGAAAAACCTGAGGGTTTACCACAAAACCCAAAACTATTGACCATGTTGAGATGTCGAAAGTAAGAATGAAGACTCAAAAAACGAAACAAAACAAAAAACCTTCCAAGATGAAAGAAGGGTGATTGATTCTTGTTTTGATCAGAAGGAGGACAGAAATGTCAGTGTGATTTGAGGGATGAATGAGAAAATCTGAAGACCAGCCTCAAAAGCAAGCACACACCACAGTAGCTAACCTTCACAGAGCACCCCAGCAATTGTAACACACGCGGCCCTTGACAGAGGGACAGGGTGGCCAGGGAGGACCGGAGGGGTCTGCAGTAGATTTCACTTGTATTTACTGGATATTATTTCTGAGGCAGGGCTCTGAGTATGTGGGTGCTCATGTTCTTTACATTTTTCGTAAGTCTGAAATATTTAAGGCAGAATGCAAGAGCAGTTTTAGTTTTTGAGTTTTAAAAAATATTGCTTTCATCTTTCTGCAGATTTTCATCTTTCTGTAGGTTTTCATTTGGTTCAATTTTCTACCCTTCCCCTACCCCTGCAGGAGACATGGGCTATTTCTGTCATAACTGGGGTCGTGGGTGTTACTGGGATCTAGCTACCATCAGTTATGTACTGCAGAGCATTTATAGTGCTCGTTTGCCAAGTTCTGTCCTCTAGATGAGAAATCTTACTTTTTCAAAATTTAGATCTCCTTTCCCTTCCCAAAATGTTATCACGTAGTGATTTTGTTCATATTTCTCTTGTACATATCTCCAGAAAGTAAAAATGCTTAAGTCACCATGAAAAATGCCAACTTCATAAATGGGCAGCATACCTAGTATTTTAAAGCATTAAAAATTAACCTTTGACTAGGTGGCAAGCACGCAACTACAACTACTGTAAGTTACTTTGGTTTAGAGTTTCTTTGTGAGAGAGTTTCCATGAAATGGGTAATTGCTTTCAGTCCCTCCACATTCAAAAAGAGAAAAAAGGTAATAGAAAAAAGCTGCTTCTGTTTTCTTGCTTAGTGGGCCATTAATATTTGGCAGGGGTCCTGTACTGAATTCAGGAGCTGCTACTGAGATATTTTCATTAAATTCCAACTTTACACATCTGGCATGCAGCCTGAGTATGGCTCAGTGTGCTAAAATGTAGATTACAGACCAACAAATCAATGCTTTCAAATTGTGGGCCTATGTAAACCTGCAATTAAAAACAGTATGCAAGCATTCTCTTTACTACCTGATGAGGGGAGAGAAGGAAGCGTTTTTTCAGGGTGGAGAGGTGAGAACACCAGCTTAAAACAGAAGCATTCCTTGGCATAAGCTATAGCTAAGGCATGGTTTCCAAAAAAGGCAGTTTCTCTGTACCTCTCAGTGATTTGGTGATCTGTTCATTTCAGGAAGTTTCTTCGTTTTCTTTGACAAACCTGGTTTGGTGTGGCAATATTTCCTTTAAAAATTTGTAAGCATTTGTGGATAATGATGGGGTGGGGTGCAGCAGTGGATGGCCAAGAAAGGCAGTTACTGACCAGAACGCTGAGGGAGGAAGAGTGCAACAAAGCATGTATGGGACACCCTCAGGAGGGCAGGAAGGATATTCCCGAGGTTTCTATGGACAGGCAGGTGCTTCTTCCAAATCAGAAGACAAAAATCTCAGTGAAGTGTTTCAGAAGCTGTCCACCTGCCCCCTAGCATGTAACACTGCTACAGCAGGACCAGAAGTATAGTTAGTTCAGTGGTACAGCACTGGTTTAGCATGCATGAAGCCCTAGGTTTAATCTCCAGTTCCTCAATGTTAAAAAAAAAAAAAAAAAGAGTAGCCATTCATCTGGTCCTTTTCTGATGCATATCAGAGAATAGGTGGAATTTCCAAAGCAAGAGACACTATCCTGTTTCCAGAGACTAAGATTTGATGGACCAATACTAGAAAAGGATTAAGGACACAATTATATATACAGGGAAAAACTATGCCAGCAACAGTGGCTTCAAATTCAAAGGAAAAATTGACACATAAACAATTAGGGATACAATTATATCTGTCTGTGGCTGTCATCCACCTACTGAAAACAATTTGAGAAAGTATCCTCATTTGGTCTTTTCATAAAGCAAAAGAGTCTTCTCTTCCACAAAATCTAGTTTTCATCATGAGAGAAAAAAATGTTCGTACAGCAATGTTTTGGCCATACCTCTCATTTTGGGGGGACAGGATAGGTTCTGTAAAAGGGCTTGCTTGCAGTTCCTTTTTAAAGTAAGTCTCTTTCATTTGTTCCCTTCTTGTTTTCTATCTCTGTTGTCCCAAGAATCATTCAGCCTGCCATCTAGGAAAGCTATTAATGTGATTGGAAATTTGAAAGTTGGGTAAATTATGGGAATACTTTCATAGAACCATAGAATTGTATCCTTTGTGTTTAGATAATTTCATCTCATTTGAAGGAGAATGAAAAAGTGAGTTAAAAGGGACACAATTTAGAGTTAGGATTTAATTGTAGTCTAACTTAATTTCAAATGCACAACAACAAATTTCAGTATCTTTGCTATCCCTCATGAAAAGCATGAATTTGGTTAAATATTTTTATTTGAGGAGGCTAAGATAGCTGAGTCATCAAGATAAGGTACCCATTATTTTGAGTTTTTCTGTAAACATTAAAACATCAGGTTGGATTTTCCCTGAGGGTGGAGTTGGGATATACTATTGTCTCTTCTTCCTAACATTGTATCAGTTACCCATATAGTTGCATAAAAAAATACTCCCAAATATAATAGGTTCAACAGCAAACATTACTACCATGTCTCTGCACCAGTAATCTGGGTGTGGTTCAAGGTTCCCCACAAGGTCACAGTCATATTGAGGCTCCCTTGAGTGAGAATCCCCTTTCAATGCATTGTACTGTTTTTTTTTTTTTTTTTTTTTTGGTAGAACCAGGGATTGAACTCAGGCCCTTGCACTTGCCAGGGAAGCACTTATCCCACTGAGCCATCTCCCTGGCCTCAATGTACTGTACTGTTGACATGGTTTACTTCTTTGTAGGTTGTGGAAGGAAGGCCTCAGTTTTATGTTAAATGTTGGCCAGAAATTCCCACTTCTTGCCACATGAGTCTTTCCATAGGGCATCTCAGAACATTGCAATTGGTTTCCTTAAAGCACTGGAGTAAGAGTAAGCACAGCAGGCAAAGCTGAGTCTTACTGCCACCTGAGAAGTGACATCTGCAGTTCTCCCACTCTGTTCCTTGGATGCAGATGAGATGCAGCCCACACCCCAGGACAGGGCCACACAGGAGTGTGAGATACAACAGGCAGAAGTCACAGGGATCCACCTGAGACGCTTTGTTAGTGTCTACTGTTACACAAAAAGTTAAGAACTAGGGGGAACCTGCTGCACCCTGGTGATTGGGAAGGCACAGGCTGTGGAGGAGCCATGGTGGCCACTTGCCATCCTCTGTGCTCAGTCTCAGGGAGTCTTAGGAGGGTCACACAGTGGAAACTCAGAGGGACAGAAGGAAAACTCCTTTGCTCTTCACAGATCTATTTTTTTTTTTTTTGGTGCAAAATGTATGAATACTTCTTTGAAATACCATTTATACAACAGGACAATGTTATTGGTGGAAAAGTAAAATTTGAAAAGCATGGTTCAATACCTAAAATTTCTGAAGAAAGTTCCTTTTAGCAACCAGCAAGCTACTCAGGAATATCACCAGCCCAGAGTCCCAGTGGCATCCAATGTTGTGGAGTGTGACAGAGCTTGGAAGATGAGAATATATTTAAATAAAACTTATTTCTTGATATCCAGTGCTGAATCTAATAAATCTTCGGTAAGCTTATGTAAAGAAAGACCATGGGAACAGCTACTCCTCTCTTGCTCCTTGACCTGTACCTAGTGATTGTTTTTAACCTTCCTTTGTTTCCTGCTCAGCGCACTATTCTTGAGCTCTGTTCCTTCCTCCTCACTGAGCATGGCCAAGACCAGTGGAGTTTGCATCTGACAGGCACAGCCTGTCACTAAAATGTATTGAAGCAGTCACTAAAATGTATGAAACATGCTTGGAAAAAGTTAATAAAGGAGGCAGATTAGTAGAGGAAATTAGAGGAGATACCTAAGGTTAATCTGTCATTTTAGGGGCTCAGACTCAAATCATTCTCAAAAACTCAAGAGATACAGCACACATGTTTAATTTCTACAGTATACATTGTTTCCTTTAGATTAAAAAATCACAAAAGCAAGACACTAAAGCTTTTCTAATATTAAGCCTATATATTATTAACAAACACTGTTTATTAAGAATTCACAGTAATTGCTTGCAGTTGTAAGTCCCAAAGAATAATAATAAATCTATAGAACATGATGTTACAAATAAAAAGGGAAAATATGTTTTGAAAAAAATGATATGAGCTACATTTCAAATCTGAATGACTGATACGCTTTACATCTATGTGGCTGTTTAGAACTGCTTGACTTGAAATGTGGCCACAGCAGCTGGGAGAGCTGTGGGGAAGATGCAGGGCCAGGCGCTGAGACAGTGGAGTACTCACTGCACTTCTTGGGGCGTCTGTCTTCTCATTAATGAAGTTGGACCAAGTTATCTTTCTTTGGTCACCAAACCCCAAATTCCTTCTAGGTCTAATCAACATGACTCAAGATTATTTCCAGAACTTGCAAGAAAATAGCATGAACAATCCAGCAGAACCCATTTTGCAATGGGCGTAGAATCAGTGACTTCAGGAATTATCTCTGGAGTTGCAGCCAGGCTTTTCCTATCAAGTGTCATCAGCTGATACACTCCTGAGACGAGGAAGCGCCCTTCTCATCAGGCAGTAACAGTACAATGCTCAGTGCCAGACATTCAGGAGCTTAATAAACAATAATTTTATAGAACATGACAAAGACACTGACGTAAGAGCTGTGGATTCAAAGTTCAAGGAGTGTTTTTAATGTTTGTGATGTGAGAAGCCTTTGCTTTTTAATGTTAAACTTTTACACTGAATATGTTCCCCCCCACTAAAGAATATGATTAGGTTTCCTGCAATCTGTGGGCAAATGAGGTAACAATGACATATCATAAGGTATACTTGAAAGGGTTCCTTTTGGGGGCTGTGGATGTAGCTCAGGAGTAGAGTGATTGTCAGCAAGGCCCTGAGTTTGATTCCCAGCAACAAAATTGTTGTTTTTAATAAGTTAAGTCTTGCTATGTTGCTCAGGCTGGTCTTGGATTTCCACCCTCCAGGGAGCCTTTGCCTCAGCCTCCTGAGTTCTGGGGTTATAGCCATGTATGACTGTGCCTAGCAACACTGCTCTTTTACTGAAAATATTGAACTTCTGGATCTGCATTTAGTGTCAGAAGCTACTACAGGGGGCTGGGGAGATGGCTCAGTAGAATAAGCACTTCCCTGGCAAGCGCAAGGGCCTGAATTCAATCCCAGGTTCCACCAACATAAAAAAATAAATAAAAAGAAGATATTACATATCTAACACTAGGGTACTCTGTAATCACTTTTATCACATGGCTAGATTTTGTTTTATTACTAAAACTAATGGCTTTTACTTACAGGAAATAATTTGTAAAGTTTTCTCACTGATGTCAAAGATTAAGTATATAGCATTAGCATTATTCTGGTCCTAGCATCTAAAGGTTATTAGTTCCATTCGCTTTCTTATAAAATACAGATAAAGTATTTAACTAAGAAATAAGATCTACTGCTGTCTTCAAAGGTGGCACATACATGTGGCAGTTTCACCTATGGATCCTGTGGTTCTCTAGTTCCAGCTCTGCAAATGTACTCACCAGAAAATGTTACTACACCACACTAAATTGTTCCTTCACCAGTTAAAGATTTACATTGTGACTTTTCCTACATTTTGCATTTTTTAAAATTCTGAGGATATGTCCTACACAAAGATACCCAAACCTTAGAGAAAACTAGCCTTCATGGATGGTATTTTCTGATGTGAAAAGAAAAAAACTATTTCCTTCATTTTAGTAGCCAAAAATTTAGAAACAAATTTGCCAAGGTTTGCTCAGTTACATAAAACCATGTTATTTCTGTGCCGTTTTAATGTTGAATATCTTCTGTAAAGGCTTTGTATTTTGTAGGTCTCATCAAACCTTTTAAAATACTATACCAGGGGCTGGGGAGATAGTTCAGTACAGTAAGTGCTTGCCTGGCAAGCGCAAGGCCTTGAGTTCAATTCCCGGTACCACAAAAAAAAAAAAAACAAACAAACAAAAAACAAAAAAAAACTCCTCTTAAAAAAATAGTGTACAAGTTTCAGAGATATAAATATGCTTAAGTATATTATACTGTTTTCTGCTGCAAATATAGGTAAAGGATGGATTTAATAGCTGTTTTGTGCTAATTTTTATATAGAAATTATGCTAATTTCAGTTATGAAGAATGAGATAATAGTTTTTTTGATAATAGTTGTTATATTAACTATGCTGTTCTAACGCTGGTGGACCTAAATTAGATATTAAAATGCCTATTCCACTTAGCCACTGAAAGAACTTAGTTATCCAGTCTGTTTCTAACATTAGTTCAATGAACATTATGTTGTCTTTTTAGTTTTCCAGCTTGTTTTGAAAATAGAAAATCATGTTGACTTAAAAATATGAAATAATGAAAATACTGTATGTAGATTTTTTTTTATCTCCCAGATGTAATCTAATTAAAACAAATGAACGGACAAAGGAATATGGTATTTATACACAGTGGAGTTCTACTGTACCATAAAAGGGGAAATTTGAATCACCTGAAGGACAATGTCTGCATCTTGAGACAAGAATGTTAAGTGAAATGGACACACTAGTTTACAAATCACATGGCTTCTCTTATATGAGAAATCCAAAGTATAAATAAAGACCAAATTAAAAAATGATAGGAAATGGGTAGTTAGATGTTTTGCGAATGTTAAAGGGATCCAGAGATGCAGGAGGGGGTAAGAAGGGGAAGTAAAAGAATGAAGGTGTGTGATGAAAGTGTGTCACCTGCCTATGATGGATATAATCACCATGTACTGCCAACACGTACTAACAATAATTAAAGAAAGATGAATTTGAAAAAATATGATATAGGAAGTAACATATTTGAGGCAGTATTTTGCTAAGTATCAAATTTAAAGTCATCTGAAAACTTATCTTTGTAATATTTAAAAGAATTAATGAAACCCAGTGAAACTTCAGTCCTATGTTAGTGAAAACTTACTACAAAATGTAGAAAATAAAAATTTATCTCTTAAGTAGCATATCTGTATTAATTATAATTTGATAAATGAATTTCTTTCTATACATCTCTTAAGATCCAAAATTTCAGTGTCAAAAATAACAACTGACGTATCAAGTAACAATGCATATTTTAATATTTGTGTAATGACTTAGAGCAATAAATACCACACTGTGAAAAATCATCATCAGAAAGAAAAGGCTTATGTACATATACCAACATGTTTATAATAAATTAGAGCAAACAGTTCCATCACAGCATACAAAGCCACTAATGTGAATAGTGAAAGAAATCTGTAGTGTAGATTTTTTAGATTTAATAAACATTGTACAGTATAAATGATATCAAAAGTCTAAAAAAACACAAGAGTTTTAATAGCATGTTTATAAATTATTGTTTTATATACCATAAAAAACATAAGGTCAAAAGTGCAGTTTAAAAAAAAAGTTCAAATTGTTATTTTCAATAATAGCTAGAAAAATGTGCTGTCCCAAGAAAGAAGCAATTTAGATGCACACAGTTTTCAGAGAATTTTCCTTTAACTCTCATACAACCCTTGGTTACTATATGCTAAAAAGCAAACCAACAAGAAGGGAGCAAAATAATTGTTTTTACAAAAATAATAGAAAACACTGATTTGGTTGTGAGAATGCGGCAAACGAACACAATTACAGGCTTCCCTACAAGCAGATTAAATGACCATTGTGAAGTGAAAGGAATGTCACTGACTATGACCACATGTAGGAAATTTTAAAGGCTTGCTAAAAGTTTTTCTTTTTCAAATTCTTTGTCATAGCAGCAATGGCACATACATCCCAGAATTTTAAAATTTTCTAGTGTAACTAGGAAAAATATGATTTAAAGGTAATGAATCCTATCACCTACCTCTCACAGAAAGTAAGGCCTAAATAGCCAGTCACTAAAAAGCAGTACTATAGAAATTAGTCAAGAAGAAAGGAGTGAAATGAGTCTTTATTGGCACCTGCTACACTAAGAAACCTCGTTCTTGGAAACCGAGGAGCAAGGGTCTGTGCAGGATGGTACAGAGCCACTCATGTGAGAAACTGAAATGGTGACACCACAGGCACCTATAGCAAATTAAAGAAAAGGAATGTAAGAAAAATCTTATTTTTAAATTTATCATGGGATTAAAATAGTGACAAAACTCTACCAGTCAGCAGTACTCCTGATGCTACAATTACCAGGCAGCCTGAGCCCAGCTCAACAGGACCTCTCTTCTCTTGACTGCTAATTAATTGTGGTACTTTGCTCATCCGATGCCAAGCAACACGTGATGAGTTTTCCATGAATATATTAAGCTCCTTGGTTGGTTTAATATGTATTACTGCTTGAGAAAATAAAAACATCACTATTACCAAGGTTAACAGGAGATGAAGGTCTGTCTAGTTTTGATGGGAGAAAAGGACTGACTGCTGCAAACAGAATGGGTGCTCTATCGGTTGCATAAACACATACTTAATAATTAATGTCACCTTTAGTGGGGATTAAAAGTCAATGGATATGGATGCTTGTGCAGAGTCTTCCCGCCCTCTGACATAAATTTCACAGGGAATCTCTTCCATTACTCTGTCTTCTAGGGCTTGTTCGGGGCACTCATGTGCCTGTTTGAAAGTGTAGCTACTTTTCTTGAAGGTGCTGTTAAATGTTTTCATTGGCTGTGGTTGTGCAAAATCATTTCGGAAAGGCAGTTCCATGGAACTGAGGTTGGTCCTACTTTGTTTGACACTGGATGCCTGTGACCCACAGTGATGGTCATGGATGCACCGGGAGGCCGTGGACGAGCGCCGCATCTTCTGGTAGTTGTCCAATTCTTCTGACAAGTCTGCCAGGTCTGCAGAAATCTCCTTGTCCCTTAGTGAAAATAGTTCATAATGAGGAGGATCAAACACTTCTTGGAACCCAGTTTTATTAAAGGCAGTTTTGCAAGCCATGACCTTTTTCCGGGGCTGTTTCACTTGTACTAAAATAGAAATAATGAGAAGAACCAAGACAATCCCTGATGTAATGCCAATAATTGTTCCATGAGTTTTAGTGATTTGTTCAAACAGTCCAGATTTTTTCTTTTCTGTAGAAAGAGAAAAAGAAACATTGAAGTGTACAAAATTCACTAATGGGAGTCCCAGTACAGATCAGGAAGGTATTTTTAGAAAACCTGGTGGATCAAATATATCACAGACAGTGCATCTGATAACTAATACAGCAATCCTATTATTATGACTGCTGGGTAATCACAATACAACTAGATAGATTATACAAAAGAAAGTACATTTTGGTTACTGAAAAGGTACATAATTTGCAAAACAAATACAATAATATAGAAAATTCTAAAGTCCTCTTGCTCTATCAAGTTCATTTTTCTGCTATATGGCAGGTTCAACCAACTCCTCTCTACATAACATCAGTATTTTTACTGATAACCATAAAGAACTGATAACCATAAAGAACTGAGAACAAACATGAGACTGATCCATCCAGGTGAACCATTATGGTCCACTGTTTTTGAATGATCCCCTGAAAATATTTCATGCTTAGTAGTTAATGCAATCACCTTTTCATTTATTGAGCTCTTGGAAGGATGCAGATTAACTTTAGTTCTGAGACAGTACTTTGCCAACCAATTTGCAGACATGTAATTATTAATACAACCACATTTATCTTTCACAGAGAACACACTAGAAAGACAGCATAGTAAATTTGGTGGAAAAACCAGTTCTCCTAATGGCTCTGCTTTCACATACAAGACAGATAAGTTGATTTTTTTACCAAGGTTTCCTTGTAATTAAAAAAAGAACCATACTATAGAAGCTATTCTCTAAATTATTTTGACAACTAAATAAGATGAATTTATAATACACATGATAAATTTCAATAGTAGGAACATGACAGGGCAGGAAATACCATTAGGCACTTTTTAATGACTTGGCATACACACTCTTAACAAAAATGCTTTTTCTGACAGCATTTTTCTTTGCTTTTACTATATTCCAAAGATCTATCATCCATTAAAAATTTATGAGATCAGGGAGATGGCTCAGTGAAATAAGTGAATAAGCACTTCCTTGGCAAGCACAAGGGCCTGGGTTCAATCCTCAGTTCTGCCAAAAAAAAAAAAAAAAAAAAAAAAAAAATATATATATATATATATATATATATATCTATTTCTGCTAAAGTAGTTATGCTAAACACACTTGTAGAAAAGGACCTTTAAACCTTTCTTAAAGGTTTCAGTCAGTCTTTCCTCACAGAGGTTGCCTTTACATTGGACTCACCTTTACAGTGATTCTCATCCCAAGGGTATGCACAGTTTTGAACACCATTGCAGACTAAGGAGTTATTGATGCACATGTTGCTATGGCAGAAGAAAGTGCTGCCTGTGCAGGGAGCTATAGGAAAACAGAAGACTGTTGCTGAGAACAGAGACTTACCGATTACAAACTCATCATGATTCATTTTACATTTAAGAATTTGACTTTATAAACTAATTTCTTAACTCAAAGGCCTTCCCATAAACACACTCTACATTATACAAACAATAAGACAAATGTCAAAATCCTCTGATGTTGTCTCATACAACACTGAGCACCAAAGAGTCACCTTCAGTAAAGTGACACTATAAATGTACTTCCTATAATTCTTACGGAACTGCTCTATAGTGTGGCAAATTTTTGAAGAATTTTAAAAGACAGAATTGGCGAGGATAAAGAAACACAGGAACCCACCATATGTCGCTGATGGGAATGTAGAATGTTGCAGATGCTGCAAAAACCTGGTGGAAACTCAAAAAGTTCAATATATAGAAGTTATCTTATGATTCAGCAATTCTACTTTTAGGTATATAAGTAGAAAAACAGCATCGCAAACTGATACAGTAATTGCATACCAGTGTTCATAGCAGCATTTTACTCATACTGGAGTTTACTCATCTGTTAACATCCATTAACAGATAAACAAGATGAGCTATATGTATTATAATGGAATATTACTCATAAAGAGAAATGAAGTTTTGCTATATACTACAACATGGATGAAGTTTCAAAACTATACAAAGTGAAATAACCTAAAATGTCTTAGCATAATTTTTGTATGATTATATATTGTATGATATAATTATTTCTTAGCATAATTATTATACACCTACTGTATGAGGGACCTAGAAGAAGAAAATTCCTAGGGACAGAAAGTAGAACAATGGTTACAGAAATTGGAGGAAAATGGGATGGAGACTTACTACTGAAGGGGAAACGAGTTCCATTTTGGAGTGATGAAAGCTCAGGAGATGGAGGCACAGCCTCACTGATGCCCTTACTGTCACTGTGCTGGGTACTTCAACACAGTCACTTTCATTTATGAACATTTTACCATAGTGAAAAAATCCACTTTTCTAATTTCAAAAGTTTTCTAAAAGATCATAAAGTTATATAGAATGCCATTTAATATTTTTTACAAGTTATTTTTTCAGCTCACTTTATCTTTTGCCTTCAGGCTGATTACCTACTCATCTTGCTCTTTAAAAAATCCCTATTTCTTTTCAGTGGTTAATCCTAAGTGTTTCTGTCATCCTCTATACTCTTCTATTTGACAGTTCTTATATATGTAAATATTTGTTATAATGGATTATGATTAAATATGCTTATTTCTGTATGAAATAAAGCTCTAGACTTCACACCAAATTCACAGTAACAAAGTATTTTAAAGACAAAAAATCAACATTAAGAATATAGTTTAGGCTAGGCATAGTGGTGCATGCCTGTAATGCCAGCACTGGGGAGGCTGAGGCAGGAAGATCACTGTGAGTTTGAAGCCATCCTGGGGTATAAAGTCAGTTCAAAGTCAGCCTGCACTACATAGTGAAACCCTATCAAAAAAACTCAAAACAAAACCCTATAGCTTAATATTTTCTTCCCATAAAACAATATATGGTAACAACATGACAGAAGCCCAGAAACTCAACCATTCTGACATCTAAAATTATAGCTCAACAAAATGGATTTTCTGCCTAAAAGATTCTTATTTTGAAAAAAAAAAGATTCTTCTTTTGTTATACATAAAATATGTGATAATTTATCAAGGAAGGACAAGTGAATATTGCTCTATGCTATACTGATAAACTCAAGTATTTCTTTTTTTATATTTTCATTTATTTGATACGGGTCTCATTACACAGCTTGGGACTTTGTGATCCTCCTCTCAGCCTCCCCAGCACTGGGATTGCAGGTATGTGCCACTACACCTGGTTTTGGGGCTACAAGGCACAGTTCTGGGGCCAGCATGACATGCAATACCAAGGATCAAAGTCAGGTCCTTGTGCTTGCCAGGCAGGTGCTTAGACTGCTCGGCTACCTTCCCAGCCCCAAACTCAATTTTTTAAAAAGTTTCTTTCCATATGAAAGAAATATCTAGCAATTTACTGAATAATACATGTTTTTCCCCTAAGTAAGTTCTTTTCCTTTAAAAACATTGAATGAACTGCAGTAAAATTATAGACACGAGTTTGATTGTTTTCTCTTTAAAGAGAAGGCTCTCTTTGGGTGCAGATGCAGGAATTTTGTAATACATGGCCATGATATCCTTGTGCTTATATTGTTGGTAATAAAACCAGTATCATCTTTTTTTCCAAGTACCTCTGTCTGTGGGCTGGAAAAACAGATATTCATTGGGTCTGCAAAAAAACCCAAAATGTGTCTGATAAACACAGGTTAATAAAGAATATATAAAACTGCCTGGTCATCAGGATGCAAACATTCCCTGAAGGCAGCATCCCCTCTCACAGGGAACCTTTTAGAGATGCTGCCCAGCTGCAACCCAACCAGCTTATTTAATATCACAAAGTGACAGTACCAGTTAAACCTGAATACTGAGGTTTTAGTTTAGAAAAAACAATTCATACACTAACATCTTTTGTCTTTAAAGAAAAACATAGTAATGGAGCTTGTAATGATACAAACTGCTTTTTATTGAAAGGTAAAATTTGCATTTGGCGTAATTCTGCAGTTACTGTGAATGCATGCTGATAATTTCTCAAACCTTGGCTGAGGTGATGGCATGTATGTCACTGCCCTAAAAGGTGCTATTTTTTCAAGCTCCATTGCAGCGGTTAATGGTATCTGTTTAGTGAGTGTGAACTAGGATTTTACAACCTCCCTCCCACTGTAAGCCAGTATGAGTCTACAACTCAAAGTACAACTTTTTTTAAAATCTACATATGATAAAATCACAGTCTTCACACTAGAATTCTAAGCTCATCTGATGAGAACATAACTCCTATAGTTTAATTATAATTCAGAGGTGACTTTCATGACTGGAGTCTATTAGTGGAAAGATATTTAATATGTTAAGATATTTATTTTCACTGGGCTTCAGCTTCCTCTTCTAAAATGAATGGGTTCAAAACTGGCCATGGTCATCAGTAATCCAATACTTAGGAGGCTGAGGAATGAGGACAGCTTGATTTCAGGCCAGCCTGGACTACACACATAATACATTCAAGGCTAGCCTGAACTTCACAGCAAGACCTTGTCTTTAAGAAAAAGGTAGGGGGCTGGGGGTGGAATGGAGTGTAACTCAGACTTCTGGTAATAAGACTCAGTGAGACGATGAAATTGGTGGACTTGGTTTTCATGTTACGTTTGTCCTTAACCTAGATACAGAGATATCTAATAGGACTTCAGACTGTTAATTTGATCAAATAGTACCATTTAAGATAAAGCAACTATTTCAGGATTCTTAGAAAACACTTGTTGACTCCAAAGCTCTTCATAAGGACAATAGCTATTAACCCCCAATACTGAGAGTAGGACAGCCAGTAAAGATGTATAGTGGTATTTTATTTATATTCAGTAAAATTTGCCAGTGCACATACCTACTTCAGTTGTGTTGCAAATAGCACAAAACTATATTTTACCAGTGACTGTACTTTAAAATACAAACAAATGACCCCAGAGAAATAGCACTTTTGAGCTTTTCACTTCTACTCACTGTAGTTTGCTTGTATTTATACACTATGCCATAATTCTATTATATACAATGTATTATTATATTCTAGATCTACCAATTTTATCTACTTCACATTGTGGGTGAAGATAAGTCATTTTCAAGACAAGTTGAGTGAGATTATAAATAGTACTGTAGCTCCGTGGTATTCTTATCTTCTCAGAAAATTACGTGACCATACTTTGATGGCTCTTTATGCCTTAAAAGGGAGCCTAAAAACAGGTTCTCTGCTCCATGCTGCTCACGGATTGGACACGGAGAAAAATACCCTCGGTTTTTATTATAGACTCTTTGTAATTGCTCTTCAGAGTATTTAAAGAAGTTAGAAAATAGCATTGATATTGTCAGTTTTTGTTTTGTACAAATGTGACCTGTTTATAATTACAAATACATTAAGCTTTATGACTTTTCACTGACCAGCACAGATGTTTAAAATAAGAATCAAGATATTAGTTATTGATACAGAATGCCAAAGAGCTGCTTCAGAATTAAAATTAAAAACCATATTAAGATGGTCAAATTCTGAGTATCTACAAGTAAGGATAAATAACAAAAATCACGCCTTTTATGAAACTTTCTCTGTTTATCTCTCAAGGTCTCCACCTTTCCCTTTAGTTATGACCAGGTCAAGGAAAAGAGGACACATAAGCACTTTTGCCAACTTCACCTTTGATGAATGTGACAATGGAGCTGACAGTGGCTGTGTCCTTCAACTAAGCCTGCAGGGGAGCTGTAGGCAATGTCACTGGAAATCACATTATGGATTTAGCGTAACAAAAATATCTCCCACTGCTTTCACAGTTCTACTCCTAGAAATTATTTTCCTAAAACCATATCTTTTCTTAAAGAGGGTGGTATATATTAGTAGTCAGTGCCTGGGAGGAAGTTAAACACATCCTGATTGCTATGCTGCATCATCTATTTGAGCAAAGTTGAACTATTTTAGTCACATCTACCCACAGTGGGTAAGTATGAAGTGAATTCCTCATGCAGAGTTAGCCCAATTATATAAATCCTCCTTAAATATTGTTTTCATGGATGGATTCATAACAATTACAAATCATTAACAGCTTATAGAAGAACAAAGGTAGTTCAATAATTTGAATTAATTATATGCATCTAAAAATTTGCTGTCTTGAGCTCTGGGATAATCTTATCAAATGGAGATTTTCAAACTTGTTTTAAAAAATGAAGTTTTGTGAAGTACCTTATTTTGGTCACTTTCTTTTGGAGAGACAATTTTTTTCTTGTCCTTGGATAATAAAGCTAATTTTGGGATATGGAACTATGTTTACTACAAACTTTGTCTCAGTGACTTTTCTGGGACAAAATAACCACACCTAAAATTATGGAAGAAAAGGTTTATTTAGCTCATAATTTGTGGAGGTTTCAGTCCATAGCCAGCTGGCTCCAAGGCAGAGAGCAACACATAGCAGAGAGAGGCAATTTATGGTGGCAGAAAACAGCAACGATCAAAGGGAGGAGCAGTGGCTGAGGCAGCCATCAAGCCTCTCTCCCCCTTATACTGCCTTCAAGCTGCCCAGGGTGGATGCAGCACTTACACCTACAATCCCAATAACACTTTCACCCATAATTCCAGCATTGGATCATGAATTAATCACAGCCTCTAGAAGTCTGATCCATGACTGCATGAAGCTTTGGGGGTAGAGAGGAGGGACAATTAAGACACAAACCATAACAGGGCTTACAATTCAGCTTTACATTTAATTAATGTAAGACTATCACTTAAGTGAGATGTTATCATTAGTGAATGTGGAGAAAATACTATAATTAAAACCACATTAGAAAATAATAACTCTGGTAAGAAATATATTAGTTTTTCACAAAATACAACGTGATCCAAACTTGTGAGCAGGTAGCCACATGTAATCCCAGCATTCTGGAGGCTGAAGCAGGAGGCTTCAAAGTTTGCACCTAGACTAAGAAATTTAGGAAAATCCTTTGGCTGTGACTCATCCACATGGCTGACACTGACAAAGCATCTATAAACTTTGGTACAGGGTTACAGGATAAAACCTGAGGGGATTTGACTGACCTTATCAGATACAAAAGAGTAGGACTAGAAATCCCATTCAAGCCGGCTATCCTCCTACTGGGAATTTTCCCAAAGGATCTGGATACATTGTATCATAGAGATATATGTGTACCTATGTTTATAGCAGCACAATGTGTGATAGCAAAATCTTGGAAACAACCAAGATGTCCATCACATGAGGAATGGTTGAAAAAGATGTGGTATTTCTATATAATGGAGTATTACTCAGCTATTAAGAATGATAAGTTTAAAGCATTTATACTGAAGTGGATGCCACT
>PVKA01035688.1:0-12933 GCA_004027165.1 Ctenomys sociabilis
AATAATTATTGAATCTTTGATATAATTCAGCTATAAAAAAACCTGTAAATATAATTTCATGTATGCACCTTGTACAGTACCAAAACGTTATGAAAACAGTTTGCAATGTATTAATTCATCGACTCTGTATGGTTAAGGTGTCTTGAAACTGTCTGATTGACATTTGTATTTTAATAAAATAAAAATAAACGGAAAAAAAGAATATTTTAGGTACGTTTCTCTTAATGGCTCTTGAAAATCAAGATTTCATGGTGTATGCTAATCTAGAGCCCCCTCACCCCTCAGCTAAGGAATCCTTTGCCTCCTGTACTTGGCCTTCTGAGTTCAAACAGTTTGCATTGCAGCTTTTAAAAATTCAATTTACACTAACTTAGCTAAAGTTAAACTTAATTGAGGTCAACATAGATCATTTAATTTAAAAAAAGAGTCAAGATACTCACTACAAATAGGCCTGACCTGATTGAAATATTTATACAATATCTTTGGAGTTCCATTTGTATTTTTATTAGCTCAACTCTTCTTTCACAGACATAGATTTTATTTATAAATGAGCTCTCACCATATGGTTCAACAGTGACTCCCTGTAGATTCAAGAGAACATTCTATCAGCTAAACAGCTCCAAAGGGGATAAAGACCACTGTCCTACAACTCCCAGTCCCAGTGCTGACTTAAGTGTGCTTGTTTAGGTCACATACAGACAAGGCTTTGGAGTTGGCTGCCCATAAGTAGTGGTGATAAGAATGAAGAGGAGGAGGAGATAATTCTTCATATTAAATAAGCAAGAAAAAAACAATGTTTAAAAGAAGAAGTCTAAATTCTCATTCCCCTTTGGATGATGCATTGTACGATTTTTAATTGTCCATCTCATTTACCCCAAGCACAGGTTACATTCATACATTTCTTCTTCAGTTGTCCATATTATACATTTATCAAGAATTTTCTAGCTAATAGGAGTTCTACTAAGTTCCTAGGCCAGTAGATGAATAATGGAGACAGTTTTCCCAACTTCAGAAAACTCAGTTTAACAAGAAGCCAGAAATTGAGAAAGTGTGATGAGTTTTATAGTAGGACACATACACGTGTAGGGTTCCTTAGATATCTAGATAGTGAGATTAACACTACCTTAGAAGCTCAGGAATGCTGTCACACACATGGAGTAGATGTGGATATAAATATAGATATGGCTCATAACTGATGCTCCCTGATGTAGAAAACATGTTCAATTTGGGCATTATTTTATGTAATTGCAATAATGTACCATGCAAGCTACTTCATGCTGCAAAGAACTGCCAAAGTTAGTTGCTTATGGTGGGTGGATGAATAGATACATAGACAGACAGACAGTTAGATAGACAAATGATAGATGTGGAGATCAATATACATATATTGATCCATAAAGCTATCCATTTATCTACTGGCTGTTTGGATTGGAATAAAAAAATACGAAAGACCACTAAGAGAATCCACACACCATGCCACTGAGTTTCTAGTGGCATTATAGAGCTGATTATGTGAGATATAAGGAGCTCCTCTAAGGTTTTAAAGTAAGGAGGAACAGTCTGGTCTTTTGGAAAGGTCTTCAACTACCTTGCAGTAGATGGAATTTTGGTGCTTGAGGAGCTGTAAGAATTAGGACCGGAAACCATTAGTAAAGTCATTATTCCTGTCGCAGATGTCATGGAATGAATACACATATTGTCATTTTTTACTCTATGTGTTTATCTGTGGATGAGACATGATTAGAGCATCAATTTACTTAGGGTTTTTAAATTTTTCTAGCACATCATATTCATGTGCACTCTCATTTTAAATAGCAGAATGTTGGACAATAGAGTCATGAACATTTTCCCAAAGCCAAAGACAAGTAACATCCCTAGCTAATCATGGAAGTTCTTGGGTGAGCTGGGCCCTGTACCTGAGCCCTTCCATGTCCCCCTGCTTTGACAGCTTGAGAGGGCAGAAATTCAGGCACTTCATCTTCTGGTCTTGCTTTGAAACCTTGGGAAGTCTTATCTTTTTTCCACTTTCTTTTATAAAAAGGAGGTGGGGGACACTAATCTAATTTTCTGGACTTACACCAAGCAGGATATTATATTAGTCATATGAATAAATGTGTGTCCATGTGCACTGTGCATTTGTTCATTCACTTAGCAATTTATTGAGTTCTTAGTTCATACCAAAATCTGAACTGTATAATGGGGACACACATTGAAATAAGATATCACCTATGACACTGGAGAACAAGTCAGGAAAATGGAAGCTAAATTAAAATACAGTGAATCAGTACAAAAGATAAGCAAAGGATGTTGGGTTGACACTGAGAAGCCCTTAGTCCATACAGGAGTAGGTAGGATGAGAGTAGGTCCTCGAGGCAGGGATACTGCAGTGTAGTTTTGCATCTACCATGCTTTTGCTAGGCACTGAAATTTCCAATAACTATCCTTATGATTATGAAGTAGTATTTAAACATGTGCTAAGACTATACTGTTGTCATAATTCTCATGGGAGAGGACCAGAAAGGAGTCAATCTAGATTCTCAGGACATTGACACAGAAAGGTCCTGGGAATGAAGCTTCCTGATCCTTTGTAGGTATCTCCCTGAGGAAGGGCTGATTTCTTTCTGGAGGGAATCCTGATGTAGCAGCTGGCATCTCCCACCCATATAATAGTCAAATTTTGTCCCCCATACACTTCCAGAGGCCCATGCCATTATAAATCAGCTGGATTGTATTAGGAAGGTATGATGATTCTTAAAAAGACAATACCTTCAGGAGGTGAGAGTGTTCGACTCTGCCATGGTGGACAGCATTCATAAACATGTATAGCTGGAATACTGGTAAGATTCAAGGCACTGAAGTTGAGGGAAGCAAGCTCTTTTTCACTTTTATAAACCAAACCACGATTTTTTACGATCGCTGTGCTTGCATCGAGCTTCAAAGACTCCACACATGAAAACACTGATGACATAAGTGGGCATTTTTTACATTCCAAAGGAAGTTTCAGCTTTTTCATATCCTCATTTTCCTTTTCCTTTTTTCTCCTTGCCGTTCTCCATCCCTCTTTTTCTCTCTACTCTCTTGCCCTCTCATCTGTTCTTCTTCCTCCCCATTTATCTTTCTCCCCTTTTTGATTTTTCCCTTTGTTCATACCATCCAAGCACATGAATTTATTAACTAAGCAAAATAATAACTTAGAGAAAAGCAATCTGTTGTTCTATGATGAAGCCAATAGACAAATGTCTTAAGAGTCTAGCACTCAAGTCACTAGGATTTAGGGATAATAGGCCTGAGACAGATAGATAACTGCTACTGATTCATTTGCTTCTCTAGATTGAAATTGTCAAAGGGCAACCATGAGGATGGTGGTTATGGAGAGGATGATCAAGGTAATAATTAGAATAATATGATTTCATATATATATAATAAAATAATGCAGCCATAAGAGTATAGAGTTCCTCTATTATATCATTTTCCATTTCCAAGCATGTTTTGTAATTTTTCTGGAAATACTCATTTACTACAAGTGCTTACATAGCTGTAAACAGTTGACTATAAGAGATTTGAAAATTTTTCTTATATGTTATTGACCTTTAAGAATTATTCATGTACCTGGGGATGGTGATGCTTGCCTATAATTCTATCTTCCTCTCTGCCTCTGGAAGACAAAGGTTCAACCCCAAACTGGGTGAGTTAGCAAACTAGTGAGACATTGTCTCAAAATTAAAAAAAAAGAAAAAAGCCTTTGGATTTTAATCTGCAGTACAATAAAAATAAATTATGCAAATTATTGCTTATGAAAATCCTTTTCTAAATTATATATAATCATATATATATAATTATGTGCCTCTAAAACATTGTGTTGTGAAACTCACCATTGTTCAATACTTTTCTGATTAATTATAGAAATTCTTAAAATATTAAAAGCAATTTTATTAAATTGTAGCAGACTTTGCATGGTGGTTGGCAGCTAAATATGATTAGAGGTCAGTGTGAGTATCTCATGATGCAATATATTTAATATTGAGCACAGGGCTGGCTGCCAAATTAGAACATCAAAACTATATATTCCACAAAAGAGCTTTGGAAATGATCCCAACTATTAAAATTGTTAAAAACAAGATTATATTCGAAAGAGGCTTAAGATGTATGTGTTTTCTTTAATGTCAACAATGGCATAACAGCGAATAAACACTGTAACTGATATGAAATTTTAAAGGTTATCTTTTGAAGAAGCAGAGAAGATAGTTGTTCTAGTCAGTTTTTACACCCTGTAGCAAAATGCTTGTCATAATTAAGTTACAGAGATGAAAATATAGTTTTCATTCACAGTTCTGGAGTTCCTAGCCCAGACCAGGTGCAACACTGCTTTGAAGCTCTGTGGCAGAGCCAGGTGGAGGTGGCCAGCAAGTGCGTGGCAAAACTGTGTGCCTCAGGAGGCAGAGAGCAAAGAGCAAGTGGAGGAGGAAGTGACCCCCAAAGCCTCGCGGGGTGGCCCAGCTTCTTCAGTGCTCTGCCACCTCCCCATAATGTCACCTTGAGGACCCAGTGTTTAACATGGGCCTTCGGAACACATCCAACGTCTAAACTACAGACACGGAACCATGTTTAAAGAAGAGAGAATATATGTGTTACAAATACTTAGGGCATGAAGCCAAGTAAGATATGTGATGGTTTTGGAGGAACAGCAGAAAGGTAATCAGGGGGAAGATGCATTTATCTTCATTGAAATAGTTGCATGTCACAGCTTAAATCAAAGAATTAGGGAAGAAACATAAAATTGTGCCATATAAAAAGAGTCACTGGAGGAAATGAAAATGTATCTATCAAAATTGCAGAGGAATAGAGGTTTTTTTTAAGAATTTTTTTTCACTGATGCATATAGCCATCACATATTTTACATAGTAGTAGTAGTGGTGAAGCAGAAGTGACAATCGGAAGACAAAATAAAATGTCCAAAACTAGGACCAGGGAAGATGAAGGGAGACGCCAGAAGATGGACAGGTGTGGAAGCTGCAGGTGTGGAGGGAAACTCCGGAGGGAGCCTGGCTGTGGAAGAGGTGAGGGGCAGGCAGCGTGTAGAGAAGTCCTGGGGTGAAAAGAAAACCACATGTAGTTTAGGTGCTCCTTACACTGTGCAAAATGCAAGCATTTTAAACTGTTTATGATTTTTTTTTTTTAAAGTTGCACTACAGTTGGTGAAGAGATTAGAAAAGGGTGTCTTTGCAGAGTGATATCCCAAGGATGTGGAGGATTTAGAAGCTGATGTGCAGGGAGCACTTACACATTTCTGTGAGAGAAATAGCCCTCCTCTGAATGGGAAAGGAAGGAGGAGAGAGGACTGGGTACTGGTCTTAGCAGCAGCCTTACCTCTGACCTCTTGCTATTAACCTGAACTTGAATCTATTGATGTTGTTCACTGCTGAGGTAAACCACGTCTTGCATTAACACTGTGACTCCCCAGAGTCTATGAAGAGCTGGTAACCTGTCCTAATACGGGATTTTCACTGATGCGTCTCTGTTCTCTTGGTTTCTGTGACTCAGTAAAGGCTCTGACTGTCTGAACATGCTTGGTGCCTGCCCCCTTGCTGATCTTTCCTCTGTCGTAAAATCTCCTCGTGGATTCATCTGGCATCTTTGAAATCAACCTACCTACATGTTTAGAAAAAAAAGCATCAAGAAATGCTGTATTGTATGCTTGTGTCAGGAGACTGTTTAGAGTGAAAGAAAACCAGCTCTTTTTCCACCCCCAGGGAGCCCATGTGTCTGATATAAAATGCTGCCCCAGATCGTCCATGTTTAAGACTTAAGCTTTTATCCTTTTATTGCTAGCAACCTAGAAAAAGGAAAAAATAAAGCTAAGACCATGCCATGCTGTAAATAATTGACCTAATTTCATCCCCAGAAAGGAGAAGTGAGATTCTGAGTAGAATAAAACCATCTGCAGGAATAACAGGCTGGTAAAATTCACAGCTTAGTTAATTAAGAAAGCACTTTTATGGGAGATGCTGAAGTGCAGAGGGAATGGGCAGGCATGTCATTGAGTCTATGAGGAGACAGACTGTGTTCTTGGGCCACCACTTCTACAACTTGCAACTAGGCAATCTGACCTGGTCAGAAGTGAGTGATTAAACATTAGACAATGAAACTGTAAACATTAGGGCTCTCTTAGTGAAGACCATTGGCTCTGCTCTTAAAACCAGAGCCCAGCAATAAGCCTCAGGTAGCTCAGAAGACAGTGCCCTAAACCATTTGTCAGTCTGAACTCAGAAATAACACAAGTGAAGGCTGGTTCTGCTTCCCAAGAGACACAAACACACTTACAAAAGGAAAGCAGTTTGCTGCTTTAATAAATAGAAGGGAGATAAACTGAAGGGTTTTTCTTTACAATTGACAAATAGGATATTCTTGGTTGATGTAGGCTATATTAGCAATGGGTCTTGTGGGAGTGCACTCGAAATTCATCTCTGGATCTTGGGCAAGGTGAAGGATAAAGTCCATCTCTGAGTTTTAAAGCAAATTTTCTCATGTATTCAAAGGGACCATTCCTTTATTACACAGTTTCTGAGGATAAGGTGGACAGCATAAGGTTCCAGTATAGACACTGGTGGAGACAGTAAGCTTTACTTCTCTTTCCACTCATCACAGAAAAGCACTTGCTGTTTTCCCAACTAAATAGACATTGGGAAGGGATGAGAACACTGGATGTATGATAAATAGTAAAAGAATAAGGCACAGGAGTTTAAAAAATTACATAGAACAAAATTTGTTCTTTTACATTTCTTTGATGAGCTTTTTCCTTATAAAAAGGTCTTGCAACTAGCCACTGGGCATTATTCCAAAAATAGCTGATAAAGAGGAATGGGATGCATTTGAGATGCCAAAGGGAAAATGACACCTCCACACATTAACGTTTCATTTTTGGATTTGTAAAGAAAATGTATAAAAAGCTTACTATGAACAGAATGTGGCTTTAATCCCCAAATTTCATGACCAAATTCCTCCTCATGTCTTAATGCTCTTGAAATGTTTGTCATTTGTTTCTTTTCCTTTAATTTCTTGGATAACTGTCATTCCTTTCCTTGCCTACAGCCCAGAGAATGGTGGAGGAGGCTTCACCCAGGGCCAGGCACCACTGCTTCCCTCATCCTCTTATGGACCTGCGGAGAGTATGTACGAGGTCCCTGTGTACACAGCAGTGTGGCGATGGATTTTGAAGCACCTTACCAGTATAAGTCCTCGGTTCCTCTGTGTTGTGATTATGAGCAACTTGCTTGGATGATCTGTGTCTAGGTTCTTCACCTGTGAAACAAAAATAATGGATGCAGATTTGCATGTGAGTAGAAAGCTAGAAGGAGATATGTCTGTTAAGTGCTACCACATTTACCTTGCCTAAAGTGAATTTCAAATACATTTGTTTATTATTATTATTATTATTATTGTTATGAAAGTTAAGCATCATGCTTGCAGTAAGCAGCAGTAGCTCCCTTAAGAGGCATGGTGGCCTGGTTTGAGGGCCAGTGTCTGCGTGACCAGGGTGCTGGCACCATCACACACTGTGGTACTTTGTGAACTGCATTGAAAGCAAGCACTGGTCTTCAGAATCAAATTATTGCAACTTAAAAGAAGATCAGCCGGGCGTGGTGGCGCAGGCCTGTAATCCCAGCACTTGGGAGGCTGAGGCAGGAGGATTATTGTGAGTTCGAGACCAGCCTGAGCTACAAAGTGAGCTTAAGGCCAGCCTGAACTGCATAGTGAGACCCTGTCTCAAAAAGACAAAAAAAAAAAAAAAAAAAAAAAAAAAAAAAAAAAAAAAAAAAAAAAAAAAAAAAAAAAAAAAAAAGATCAGAAAATTCTTTTAAAAAAATTAAAGGTGGCAGCTCATTGTAAATATTTGACTCTTCCTCTAATTGGAATGGAAGGGTGGATGTATATGATTTGCAAATAAAACAAAATAAAGGAAAAATACACATAAAGCAATTTAGCATGAACAGCTCCAATAATATAAATGGCAAGAAACTGTCCTTCCTTGCAAGGATAATGAACAGTTTACAAGCTAAGTAAATACAATCTGCAGCTCATTAAAGCCTTAGCAATAAGCTCAATGCAGTAAAAGGATCTTCTTCGGGTGGGAGCACAGAATAGACTAGGTGTGAGATGGATGACTTTGAGAACAGCTGGGGGGACAATTAAAGAGAAATAAAAAACTACTAGGGGACTAAGTAGCCTCTCGCTATGCTAGGATCCTGTGGTGTAAGGGCTGTTTTGGAGCAGACACTAGCAGGCATCCCATCTCTCAAGGCAGGCACTTTAAGAGTGGCCTGCTAGGCACAGAAGTGACATTCAGAAATGGTGCAACTTTGTTTCACAGAATCTTTTAGACCCAAGAGTTTGGAGATATTTGAGCCCTGAGGTGGAGCTTCTGTGTATTCTTGACCAAGTCTTTCTTGTGCGACTATTTCCCAAACTCTACTCTTTGAAAAGACTGGCAGCCTAACACTAAGCTGGACTTCCAGGTCTGCATGACCATGTGGAAATGCAGGGAATGAGACCACAGCAAATGTGAGTGGAAGGATCAGCTCCCAAGGTTCTGTCCAGATCTATAGAAGCTAGTGCAGCAGGAGAGAGAAGGAGACCATCTGTGAAAGAGAATGAGCAGGACTGCACAAAGGAAGCATGGCTGAAGAAGGCTAGCAAGTTCACAGCTGGCTGCTACTTTTTAAAATTTGGGAGATCAGAAATTTTTCAGATTCTTGAAGAATTATGTGGAAGGAAGGCATTTGCTATGCATTGCTCCTGGGACCTGGGTGTTGCTATATAATTGGACCAATGTTTTTCCAATATTTCCAAAAAGTGGGGTAAAAAGCATACTTGGTGTGAAACCTGAGTTCACCTTTATTTTATTGTTCTTTTTTTTTTTTAACCAGGGTTCCAATTTAGGACTTTGTTCTTTCCAAGCAGGTGCTTAAGCTGCTGAGCAATACCCCCAGCCCTATTCTCTTAAACTAGGTTGACTTTTCATAAATCACTATCCTGAATCAATTCACACACAGTTTATTATCATGAGAGTTTGTCCTACAGGCTGTGGGAATTGGCTTCTTCCAGACTCCCTGAGGTGGTCTGTTGTCTTTCTGAAGCAGCTGGAAACCAGGTAATACATCACAATTTGTTTTAGATGGTAAGTGATGGACATGCCCACCGGGTAGAATCAACACAAGCAACAAAAGAAGTACTCTTGAACAGTTTTAGATATTCCACCTATAACTTCTGCATTGTTTTGTGGTTTTGGAGGCCCTAGGTTTCTAGCTAAGAATTTCTTTTAACAGTCAGTGTTCACATGCTTGAGTGAGAGTCCACACCTCCACTTAGCTTGGTCCAGCTTTATCCCAATCATCTAGTAAACAGTTATGCTTAGTCTTTGTCCATGAGAGTTAGGGTACGTTATAAAAGATTATATTCTAGGATCTCATGAACCAGAACTAGAAGACGATCTCTTCAGCATTGCAGCTCACAGGGGATGGATGCACATGTGTGTTATCTACACTGATAGGGTACTGTCAGCCCACTCAGGGGGCCCATGGGAAATTCTTGAAGGTGATTTCCAAGGTTAAAGAATACACATGCACAAGATACTAGCAACAATAGCAGGTAGCATGGAGCAGAGCAGAGAGCCAGAGCCCAACAGTGCTGCCTGCATCTTTGTTGTATAATTCCTATACAGGTTGTTTCCTCGTGTTTACCTTCTTATACAGTGTCATAACCAGTACACCCCTGTTTACTTGTGCTGAGTCATGGTTACAAAGCTGTATCCCACTGTGCACCTGCGCTAGACAAGCAAGACCATGCCCTCAGGTGTCCCTGAGATTTGAGGCAGTCTGAATGGTTCCTCACAACTGTGATAGTGGTTCTCACACTAAAACATGTGTCCTCGCACTAAAACATGTGTCAGCATTGGCCAGCGGTTCTTATTTCAAGTTTCTGATGCAAGAGGTCGGGAGCAGTGGATAAGAACCCACACTTCTAACAGGCAATGCTATTGCTATTGCTCACCAGGAGATCATGTCAAGAACTATCAGGTTTTAACATGAGGAGTGGCATTGATGAGAGGCCAATTCACACAGGCCTGAAAGAAGGAAAATGATTGCAGAGAGCGCAGGACTTGAGGAAGCACCAATTCAGAGCAGCACTTGTCCTGATACCCGGCTGCTGAACTCACCACAGGCAGGGAAGGAGAGTGCAGCATACACTCAGCAACAGGGAAGGACAAGAGCATGCTGGACACCTGAGGATGTGCAGGTGTGCCTGAGGCCTCTCAGGGCTCAAGAAGAAAAACCTGATGTCTTCAGTGCAAAGGCACTGGAGGTAGTTCATGGAAGAAAAGGGACAGTTGAAGCTGTTATGACTTCTGGAGGATGATACTGTGGGGAATTTGCAGGGAAAAATTCAAGGGAGCAAAACATGACACTCCACTGCCTAGTTTCAGGTCTAGACTCTCCTAATTTACTCTCCCAAAACTCTCTGACACTCAGTTGCCTCATCTGTGATGTTGAAAAACTGCAACCATCTCACAGATATTAGAGGACATCTTGGTCACTTGCTTCCTGGCTACCGTATGAAGTGTTCAAGTACTTTTATCCATCATGAAAAAGGTGGCTAAGGAAGACCAAAGCTCTCCTGCCATCAGTTGCATCTGGTATGTGTTGTGTCCAAGCAAACTTATAATGGTTGAAGTAAAATAATTATTTATATACCTACTGACAATAACAACCTGCAGAGGGCCTACAAACTCTCACCTTGTATTACAGAGAAATGAGGAGAGCATGCCAAAATTGGAGCAAAAGCCGCAGCGAATCATATAAATAAGACCTTTGCAGAGAGTTAAGGAAAATTCGTTAAAATCCAAGGTGCAGTATTAAATTCATCATCGTCATCGCAAATAAAATAACAGAAATATAACAATCAAAGTGTGAATAGCAATGAAAGCTTACTGTGGATTTTTTCTTTTAATTTCTATGTAGCTTCAGCTGCCATTGGTTAAAGTATACTTTACATATGTATACATATTTGTTTCTGTATGTGAGTAGTGATGTTTATATTTATTTGCATAATCTGATAATACCCTATAATAAAAATATTTTTACTATCCCAACTTAATTTGAGAAATTGAGATACAGACAAATTTTGAATCATGTAGGAATTATTGTATTCTCAGGCTCAGGTATAAAATTTAATTTTTAGTATTACACAAATCCAGAGTTAGCTCTTGAACCATGCTCAACTTCAGCAGTTTGTACCTTGAGCATTTATATGCTCATTGTTTGAATATCTTAAATACTTAAATGTCATTTTTATGTAACAGTTTACTTGATTTGTTTACAAACTTTCTCCATGCATCCTGGCACTTTATCTTCCTCCCTTGTGTGCTGCCTGCTGAGAAATACATTTGTGATAATGATCTATAAGAATCAAGGTGGTAGAGCTTGATCTGTCAGTTCGTTTGTTTTCTTCATCCAATTATGTACGTTTGGAGATAATATCAGCCATCGTGTAGGGGCATTAAGTGAACCACTGATTTTTTGGGTAGTCAGATTCACTTTCTGAGTCTGTTATCTACTAGTTTATCATCAGTTCAGCTTTCATAGGACGATAGCTT
Source organism: Ctenomys sociabilis (assembly GCA_004027165.1). NCBI lineage: Eukaryota > Metazoa > Chordata > Mammalia > Rodentia > Ctenomyidae > Ctenomys > Ctenomys sociabilis. The sequence goes on from PVKA01035688.1 coordinate 11,651, forward strand.
ATCCTACGTTCATGGGCTTCATGAATGTAGGATAAGCTATCATCCTATGAAGATAAGAAAGTTGACAATGAAATGCTTTCGTAGGTAATCCCCATCCAACTCAATCTCTGACTCTGATGATTTTCTTTTTATTCAAGTCATGTCTTTTTGCCTTTCTCTTCGTTCCATCACCTCCAACCTTAGCTTCAGCACCTCTTCCATTCTGTCATCTGCATTTTGAGGATGAGTAATGCTCCTAAGCTGAACATTAGGAAGCATGTGAATTTGGTTAGTGAGATGCATTACTCTAAAGGGACCAATCAATATAGTTTGTTTCTTTGAGCTAAAAGTTTTCAAGGGATCAGCAGCAGCCTGTATTGAAATGATTTCTGGAGGGTATTGTGATGGAAAGGTTGCTTGTGCTTCAACTTTGAAGTCAGCTTAAATTTTTTTTTTAATTTTTGTTTTATTGAAGTACAAATATCAATGAGATAGTTTTAAGATACCTTGACAAGATGGATTTGATAAACTAATACATTGCAAACTGTTTTCAAAATGTTTTGGTATAATATGAGGTGCATACACGATATTATACTTACAGACGTTATTATACCATATGTCTCTCATCATTAAATAAAGAGAGTGTAGCTGTTTGCGTATCTCATTTTTTAGACCTGAATTACATCAAAGATTCAATAATTAATACTTTCTACCTTGTTATTTTCCTAGTGGTTGTCTATAGTACTAGAAGCTGACATAATATCCTGTCCAACCACCATTGGTGCAGATCTTGCCTCTCATAGAATTATGTAGAAGCACAGCATTATCTATCCCAACTGTACTGTCTATACACACACATCATAATTTTTCCTTTCTATACCCCTTCCTCTGTCTACACCTGTCAGAGATGGGTACTCCATTGTCATTCAACTAACTTAGGTGCTTGAGCTGGACGACACATCCAACACAATCCAGCATTCCACAACAATAGTAAGTTATTCAAAGAAGCTGTCGACCATAGCCATTTACAGCTCAGCTTAATATTATGGTCCCGCGATGTATACTTCATTTTTATACTTTTCTGCTGGATGTTTAAGACCAAAAACAACACTGAGATACCATCTCACTCCAGAGAGATTTGTTATCATAAAAAAATCAACCAACAACAAATGTTGGAGAGGTTGTGGAGAAAAGGGAACACTTCTCCACTGCTGGTGGAAATGTAGATTGGTACAACCATTGTGAAGGTCAGTGTGGAGACTCCTCAAAAGAGTAGGACTAGAAATCCCATTCAAGCCAGCTAT
>PVKA01035689.1:0-22408 GCA_004027165.1 Ctenomys sociabilis
TTTTTTTTTTTTTTTGCAGAACCAGGGATTGAACTCAGGCTCTTGCATTTGCCAGGGAAGCACTTATTACACTGAGCCATCTCCCCAGCAAGCCTACTTTTTTAAAAGTACACTTTAGGCCAGGGAGATAGCTCAGCAGCATAACCACAACTATAAAACAAATGCCAGGTGAGCACACCCTTGTAATCTGAGCACTAGGGAGGCTGAGGCAGGAGGATTGGCATGAGTTTGAGGCCAGCCTGAACTATAGCCCTGTTTCAAAAACAAAACAAGGGGCCAGGGAAATGGCTCAGTGGAATAAGTGCTTCCCTGGCAAGTGCAAGGGCCTGAGTTTGATCCCCAGTTCTGCCAAAAAACAAACAAACAAAAATACAAAAAACAAAACAAAAAACATCAACTCAAATTTTAAAAGTCCAAAGAACAGACTTAAAACTGCATTTCAAAAGACCCTCCATAATATATCTAGCTCCAGTTTACCTTTACAATTGTATTTACCTCCATTTGACCTAAAGATCTTATGCATGCTAAGGACTCTACCAGTGCCACACTTGGCTCCATTTTACATCTTTTTTTTTTTTTTTTTAATGTATTTATTTATTACAGTGTCTCGCTATACATCACGGATTCTTTTTTTGCGGGGGGGGGGGGTCAGCTCAGCCTGCCCTGGGGGGAGGGGCTGGCATGGCATGTGGTGCTGGGGATCAAACCGCGGTCCCTGAGAGGTTGCCTAAGCAGGTGCTTTAGACCACTGAGCTATCTTGCCAGCCCTCCATTTTACATCTTTAGGCTAGATCTCTCCTCGAAGGTCCAATCTCTAACACCTGACAATCTGAAACCTCTGGTATCTCAATAACACCATGAATTCTATGCTACAATCAAACTCATTGCCATTCTCCTAAAATCTGGCATGACCAATCGCTCTATTATGCCATCCAGAGACCTAGGAGTCATTCTTAGCACCTCCCTTTCTCACCTGTTTCAAATCTATTTCCAAATTCTGTAATTCTAGTTCCTAAATCTGTGAACTTCTATCCATCTCCTGTTTCCTAATTAACCTTCTTAATTTTGAAGGTCTTCCCCCATCCATTCTTGCTGAAGTCAGAAACAGCCTCTTGAAAATGCAAAATAACGTCTGCAGGACCCATATCCCTAAGTCCCTCTTGCTTCCAATTTGAAATAGCTTCTCTGTGGTCTATGTATTCTAGTTTATCTCAAACCAGCACCACCTTGCTCTCTATGCTCTAGCCTCACTACATATTTCTGTCCCTCATATTCATCACAGTTCTTCCTAAAAGGCTCTTCTCTTCTGTCTTGGCCTTTTTATCCTTATTCTTCAGGATTCAGTTTATCTATAACCAACTTCCAATAAGAAAGTTTTCCTAGGGCAGGCCAAATAGCTTAGCAGATTAAAGTGCCTGTAAGCAGGTGCAGGGGCTGAGGGCTCAATCCCCAGGCCTGCCGTGCTGGCCCCGCCCCTTAGTGCTGAGATTGAGACTATGAGTGGTAATGTGCACCTGTAATCCCACTCTTGGGAGGCTTTAAACAGGTGGATCACTACCAGTCAGATCTAGTATTGAGATTCTGAACACCTTGTAGACCCTTCCCAAAAATAAATAAACAAATAGTTTTCCCTAACCTCCCTACCTGGGTCAAATCCTCTACCACAGACACCATGTGTCTTCCCAGCACTTTCCAGCTGCTGCTTTACACTGTCTCACTACACCAGAATTTAAGGTAAGGCATTATAAGAGTCTGTTTTTTATTCACCAATACCTCTGCAAAACTGAGCATGGTGTCTTTGCTTTCTTCTTATTATTCTAGCTAGAATACTTCCTCTTCATAAATTGCTCAAAACTAGCACATGACTGTAATCCCAGCACTCCACAAAGTCTGAGGCAGGGGGATCACTTTAAGTTCAAGACCAAAGCCAGCCTAAATTACATAGAGAGCCCTGTCTCTAACGGGTTCAAATCTAACTCATCCTTAAAATTCAGCACAATACAAACTCAACTTCAAACCTTTTGCAATTTTCCACTCAGCTCAAATTTTGCCTTTCACTAAACTTCCAGTATACTTTTTTGTATTTCTAACAGTAAGAAGTAATGTGCACCATGCATTACATTATGTCTACAAATTTTTTACTTTTACTAAATGTGGACTTCTCTACTAGTCTGCTTCCTTATTAATCATCACTAATTTCATCACTAATTTTTTTTATGTATTCGGTACAGGGTCTCACTACACAGCTTGGACTTACAGTGATCCTGTTTTCAGCCTCCCCAGGGCTGGGATTCCTCGCATGCACCACCATACCCAGTCTTGGTGGCCAGTTCAGTGTGCCCAGGGGTAGGGCTGGTGTGACAAGTGGTGCAGGGGAGAGAACCCTGGGCCCTGTACTTGCCTAAGCAGGCACTTAGTCCACTAAGCTATCTCGCTAAAATATTAAGTCCTGTAACATGAGAATGAACCATGATTAGAACAAGCCTACAATAAATACTGCAATAAGCAACATATAATACACAGTAGAAAAGTAAACAAAGCATTAAAAAATTAAGAAACTGAAACTATCTCTGGGGCAATACAAACCAAATGGTAATAGAGGGTATCTCCAAGGAGGGGAACTGATCAGGTGAGGGGACAAGGGCAAAGGGAGATTTTTGATTTACATTATTTTGCTTCTGTTGAAATTTACCAAACATAGACATATTATCTAGTACAAGTTACATGAATCTTTTTTTTTTTCTTTAATTTTTTTTTTTGTTGTTGTTGTTACGGGGTCTTATTATGCAGGTTGGGACCCATGGTGATCCTTCTGCTTTCATCCTCCCCAGCACTGAGATTACGGTTATGCACCACCACGCATGGACTCTGGCCAGCTCAGCATGTCTGGGGCAGGGCTGCTGTGGCATGTGGTACCCAGAATTGAACCTTGGTCCCTGTGCTTGCCTAAATTTGCCTAAGCAGATGCTTTAGTCCGCTCAACTGTCTCGCCAGCCCCTAAATGAATCTTGGCTCATGTGATCATATCTATTACAAAATGAATTACAAGGCAACTTAAAATAAGCAAAACCAGTAAACTTTATGGTAATTTTTTAATTAAAAAAAAAAAATAAAAACTTTGCCGGATGTGGTGGCATAGGCCTGTAATCCCAGCACTCTAGGAGGTTGAGGCAGGAGGATCATTGCAAGTTTAAGACCAGGCTGGGCTACAAAAGGAGTTCAAGGCCAGCCTGAACTGCATAGGAAGACCCTGTCTCAAGAAGACAAGAAAGAAGGAAAGAAAGAATTTAAAATTAAAAAAAAAAAACTTACTAAACCCATTCATTTATTAGGCAAAGGAGGAAAAAACTGCAATCTTCTGCACTTACCTATGTAAATTCCTACTGGTACTATGCACAAATATTGTCCAAGTAAATGTTATTTCACTTAATTAAAAAACGATTTTTTGATAGTTGACATACTTAATAGCAATGGTTCTTTTATCTTTTTTCTTTCTTTCTATGTTCTTTATATTTTGGTTTTGGTGCATTTGTGTGTGCATGTGTATGTGTGGTACTGGGGATTGAACACAGGGTTTTTGTAGATCCCAAGCAGGTGCTGTACCACAAATCAATAACCCCAGTTTATTTTATTGACACAAGCTAACCTCAAACTTTGATCCCTCTGCCTCAACCTCTCAAGTCATAGGTATTACTTTACATCTATTTCACATGGAAAAAATTTACTTTTCGCTTTGACCCTCACTTGACATGCTTTCCCCTTTTTTATGCTTTGTTTACCCCACAGCAGGTGAGACTTTATCCTTTGTCATACATGCTTATAGTGGTGGCTATACTTAAGAGCTGTTACTCCTAACCCAAGCCAGTAGTTTTTGTTTAGGAGGCCTGGAGAGAGGATCCTCTGAACCCTACCACAACCTGTTACTTGGCATTTTTTTATTTTGAATTATGAAGGTAGTAGAAATATGGACAAGAATCTGAAAATTAGCAAAATTGGAATCAGCACATTGGATGACAATTACAACAGAAGAGAAATATCCTCAAGATAAACTATTAAAAAGTTAGCAAGGAAGTCGTCAATAATAGTAGCACAAGTCAGCATTACAGTTATATGATGCCGAGGGAAGGTCGTTTTATGAAAAACCTGTCTCTGAAAAGTTCTAGCAGGATGCCCAAGACCACGTTCTCTTGCAAGACTGAAATAGGGAACTTGGGCGGAAATACGTTTTCAAAAATGTGATAAAATCAGAGCTTAGAAAGGGCGAAGCGCATGTAAAAATCTCAGAAACTAAATCCACATTAAGGCAGCCGGGATGATGTAATGCAACAAAAGTCTATGTGGAGGCCGGGGAGGAAAACAAGATAGTACAGTATTAAAACGCCCAAGAGTCGGTGCTCGTCTTTAAAGAGAAAAGACTGTCGAAAGTAGACCGAGAGCTGGGAATCCGCGATGGGCAAACACCTAGTCTTTTTAAAAAGTGGATAGCGGAAGTGGGGTGGGTTAAGGAGCAGAACTTCTATCCGAAAGAAAGAGGATCCTATGGAGGGGGAGCGAGGACACTGACTGGTGGAAAGGCGGGAGGGCAAGCGTCAGACCCAGAGGCTTGCAAGAGAAGCACTGAGCGCGGGCGGCGGCCGGGCTCCCTCACCTTGGCCTTGTAGCTGGGCAGGTTGCAGAGGATGTCCGTGCGCAGAGCCTCCTCGGCCAGGCTGCGGGCGCACAAGCTCCGCCACACCTCACTGTTCTCGTCGCCGTGCAGGCAGCGGTACCAGTGCTTGCACACCAGCGCGCAGCTCCGTAGCTCCGAGAGCTCCAGGTAGGAGAACACCAACTCCAGGACCCGGCTGGGCAGTCGGCCCCCGGGTCCCCCAGATGCCCCGGCCCCAGAGCTCGCGCCCGCACCGCCACAGACCGCGCCGCCCGAGGCTGCCCCAGTCCCCGGGCCTGGCGCCGCCATCCCGTCACCAGTTGGCCCGAGGGCCGCCACTGCCGCCGCCGGTCCCCGTCCCCCGTCTCGACTCGGGAGGAGGCCAACCTTTGCCTCAAGCCCTAGGCAGCTCGCGCACCGCGCCTTTCAGAGCTAGCCGCCAGCGCTCCACCACTCCCGCCCCTGCCCCGAGGCGTCCAAGGCGCGCCCCGCCTCACTGAGGGCAGACGCCCGGCCGCACCGGCGTCCTCAGCCCCTCCCCCGCAGCTCAGCGCGGCCGCAGGAACCGCCCGCCTCTCCCGGCCTCGCGGAGGCGAACCCTAGGCTCCGCCATGCGAGTTGAGGGCACGAAGCAAGGGCGCACGCCCAGCTCGCTGTCGGTTCCTCTCTGCCCCGGATGTGACCGTTAGTAGGCGGGGCCTCACGCCCCAGACTCATTGGGATTGGGCATCGCGGGTGAGGTCATCATTAGGTGCCGAGGAGGCAATCGGGAAGTGCAGGTTTGAGGCTTGCAGTGGGTGAGTTTGGGGCTCGCCCTCCAGAGCTTGTAGCTTTTGGTCGGGTGGTCTCGCGGCGGTTTCGTACAAAATTTCTCTGTATTACTTGTTTCCTGCTTCAGCCTCCAACTTAACGCGTGGATGCTATCTTTCTTTGGAGGTAAAAGACTTTGGGCGAGGGGGCAGGTCTTGTGTTGCTCAGGCTCTCTTCAGAGTGAGTACTTTTCAAGAACGTCAAGAACGTCTGTCTCAGTGCGATTAGACATTCTGATGGCTACAAATGAATACACTCTACAGCTACCCCTCCCCCAAGTTTGGATAACCTCGAAGTTAACCACAATTAACTTTTGGGTAAAATTTAACATTCCCAGACTCGTCGCTTAGTAGGCAGGTTAGTTTTACACAAACATTCCAGCAGAATGACATGGAGGCTCTATTATGGATGGTTTCTTGAAAAGGAAAGAATTTCAGTATTATTTTCGTACAACATTTATTCTTCAGGGCCCCAAGAATTTTCTGATATCCTTTAAATAACAAATGACTGGGTTAATCTTTTTCTTTTCTTTTCTTTTCTTTTTTTTTTTTTTTTTTTTTTTTTTTTTTTTTTTTTTTTTTTTTTTTTTTTTTTTTTTTGTCTTTTTGAGACAGGGTCTCACTATGAAGTTCAGGATGGCCTTAAGCTCACTTTGTAGCTCAGGCTGGACTCGAACTCACAACAATCCTCCTGCCTCAGCCTCCTGAGTGCTGGGATTACAGGCATGTGACTGAGTTAATCTTTTCCAGAAAATAATCACGTTAGGAAGAAAGCCTGCTAAAAATTTGCCTGATGGTCAACATTTATTTGATTTTTATGTGGCTAGAAGAATGATAACCATGGTGTGAACCAGGCACTGTACTAGGTTGTTTACATAGTGTTTTTGTGGTGCTTTGTATCGCAGGGCTTTGAACATGCTATGCAAGGGCTGTACCACGGAGTTGTATCATCAGTTTCCTAAAGCTCCTTGGTTTTAATATAATTCTCCAGTAATTATTATAATGATAGGTTTTACAGACTTGCTTAGTAGTCAACTCCAGTATCTTGCAATCTTTATGTAGTAAGAAATCTTGCCTGAAACTTCCTGCTATGTTAATCCATTTTTTATTCTCTAGTAAAACAAAACAGTGCATACTGTTTCAATCCTTTGACATAATTATGTACTTGTTTATTACTTGCTTGACCCTTCTCATTGTCTTTTTCACCAATCTCAGAAACCCAGATTATTTTTATTTCTTACTATTATCAGCGGTAGTTTTTCAACCATTTTGATCACTAGTAAGAGTCTCCACATCAAGGCCCCTTTTTGGGGGGTGCAGAACCGGGGATTGAACTCAGGCCCTTGTGCTTGCCAGGGAAGCACTTATTCCACTGAGCCATCTCCCCGGCTCCTACGGCCAACTTTAAGAAGCCCAAACTTATGAAGAAAAGTTGATTTACATCAAGTGAGGGTGACTGTCAGGTCTTTCCTGAGAGACCAAATTTTGTCTGGAAAAATAGTTTTGTTTTTTTTTTTTTTTTTTTAAATCTTCCAGGGAAGAGAAAGAGGTAAGGAACCACACAGAATGAATAATTTTACGAGTATAGTGGTGTTTGGCATCTACAGTTCCAGCATTGCAGAGGCTGACAAGAGATTACTTGAGCCCAGGAGTTCGAGACCAGTGTAGGCAATTTAGCAAAACTATTAAAAACAGTGGAAGCCGGGCGTGGTGGCGCATGCCTGTAATCCCAGCACTGGGGAGGCTGAGGCAGGAGGATTGTTGTGAGTTCGAGACCAGCCTGAGCTACAAAGTGAGCTTAAGGCCAGCTTGAATTGCATAGTGAGACCCTGTCTCAAAAAGACAAAAAAAAAAAAAAAAAAAAAAAAACAGTGGAGATGTAACTAGAGAAGGGCACTGAAAGTAGAGTTTATTCAGTTACTAAAGACTGGATCTTTATCCTCACTTAAGTCAGTACAAGTTAGGCAGAGCCTTGGAAGGATCTAATAATTTTGATGCTCCATCCTCCAAGTAGCCCAGGTAGAATCTCACAGTCTGAAAGGATTACCTTTATCACTTTTCTTTTTGTAAATCTGTTAATGCTTGCCAGCACCTCTTCACCTTGTCCCCTTCCCTATGTTCAGTGCCCTCATTCTGTCCTGCTGTTGAAGACAGCAACTGTGGTGCTCTACCCTTTCTAGAAATGCTCTCAAAATACTCCACCTTGCCCTCACCTACTCCATGATCTCATTAGGTGTTGGAAGGAATCTATTATCCACAATAGGGTATGATTAATCATTTTGCTTGACCTTTTAGGCACCTACACAGGAAAAGCAGCTTGTCTACTTTATGCTTGATTCAGGAATGTGGGGATTCTGACACTTAACCTATGTAACCTGGTAGGCTCTCCTGTCCCAGTTGTAGAAAAATAGAAACAGTAGTTGCTAAGAACTTCTGAAACATTTGTTTGTTTGTTTTTTTTGAGACACTGTTTTAATGCAATCCGGATTTCATTACATTTTTTCTTCTACCACAGTAGTTTGCTTGACATATTTTGATGGTGTCTTTGGATGCGTTTCAGATAAAAAAATAATAATTTTAATTTTATAGACTTAAGCACATGATTTTAGAGGCTCTAATTGAATCCTTGACCAATACTGAGTATGATAAATTTTGATTTAATTAAAATTAAAAGCCTCACAGAATTTATAGATCTATAGATTTTCTAACTTTTTTGACATTTCTAAAAATTAGTCCTTGATTTTTTTCTGACCAGGAAGATATTCAGTAAATATTATCCATGTCATTTAAAGATTAGAAGTTTATTTTTACTCTGGTGCATAGAGTTTGAGGTTGTGAAATGTTCTTGGGTCTTGTAGAATTAATACAAGTTACTTCAATTTCCATTATGGAAAACATATAGGAACAGTATTGTTCATAATAATTTCCTTAGTTATAAAATCCATTTATTGCCTGACTTCTCATACTTTGGAATAGAACTTAACCAAATTTACTTTTACAATCAAATTAAATTCTTTTCCAGAAAAGAAGCATATGGGGGCAGATTATTTTGGGAAGAAACCTGTTAATACTTTTATCTGCCAGTCAGTAATTTGGATCTCCTATAGATTTTTGATAGAGAAATAGAAGCTTTGTCTTATTCTTACTGAAACGCTGAACTCTCACTGAGAATCTAAAACCTGTATGCACACAGATAAAAGCAAATCTTAAAGCTATATAGATTTCCTGGCTTTAAAACTGATTCTTCTGTCAGGTGTGGTGGTGCATGTCTGTAATCCTAGCACTTGGGAGACTGAGACAGGAAGATTGCAGTGAAATCAAGGCCAACCTGTGCTACATAGTGATGCCCCCCCCCCCTTTTAAAGCAGTTTTATATTAAGAATAGAAACTTGTAGGCAGCTTGCCAGATTCAGGTAATTTTTTTAAAAAACAGTATTTGCCAATTTATGTCTATATCATTAAATTTAAATATCTTCTCTGAGAATGGTAAACTCAGGGATTTTTTCCTTTGTTTTTCCTTGGCATGTTCAACAAGCACACTACAACCCATTGTTCAGCTAGGCTTCTGTGGACTTGAATTTAGTGTTTTCTCATTATTGTTATTAAGAGGTTTTTAATCAGATTTTATTGGTACCTTTTATTCTTTTTTTTGATGGAACCAGGATTTGAACTTAGGCCCTTGCGCTTGCCAGGGAAGCACTTATTCCACTAAGCCATCTCCTCAGCTTATTGGTACATTTTAGATCATAATGATCACATTCATCATAGAAACTTTATTATTTGTACATAACATAACTTGATGCTTTTTTTCCCCCTTATTCCTCTACCCTGTCTTCATCCCTTCTCCCCATTTACAAAATCTTCTGTTACTGAGGGTTGTTTTGGTACTGGGGATTGAACTTGGGAGCTTAAGCTTACAGAGAAGGCACTTAAGCCACTGAGCTATCTCCCCAGCCCTCTTACTGAGTTTTTAAGGATGTTTTTAAAAAATATTTATTTATTTATCTATCTATCTATTTATTTTTTATGGTACCAGGGATCAAACTCAGGACCTTGTGCTTGCCAGGCAGGCACTTACACCACTGAGCTATCTTCCTGGCCCTTAAAAAATATTTAAAGTGAAATACTGCTTTGTTACATTTGTCTCCTGCCATCACGTTCTTGTTCCAAAACATGATAGTTTTCCTTGACCTTTACAGAGTCCCCTGGGCCATGATGGCAGTCAAGTGGACTGGTGGACATTCTTCTCCCATCCTCTGCCTGAATGCAAGTAAAGATGGACTAGTGGCTTCTGGAGCAGTGGGTGGAGATCTTACAGTGTGGGGTGAGGATGGGACTGCATTAGGACATATGAGGTTCCCAGATGCTGATGACGTGACCAGTGTTGTATTTTCCCACTCCTACCCCACCAAGCTCTACACTGCACATGGAGAAACCATTAGCATCCTGGATGTCAGGGCCCTCAAAGGTTCCCTGGACCATTTTCATGTGAATGAAGAAGAAATCAATTGCCTTTCACTGAATGAAACTGAAAACTTCCTGGCTTCTGCTGACGACTCTGGGGCAATCAAAATTCTAGACTTGGAAAATAAGAAAGTTAGCAGATCCCTGAAGAGACATTCCAATATCTGTTCCTCTGTTGCTTTCCGACCTCAGAGGCCTCAGAGCCTGGTGTCATGTGGCCTGGATATGCAGGTGATGCTTTTGCAAAAAATATTTGGGTAACTTCTGAATGGGATTTGCTATGCATCAAGTTTGTTTAGTTTTGTTTCATTTTGTTTTAACAGCACTGGAAATTGAACCCAGGTTTTTGTGCATGCTATGCATATCCTCTAGCACTGAGTTACCTCCTTAGCCTCTGGACTCAAGTTATTCACCAGGTTAACTATATTGCATTATCTATTCTCTATTAATGTGTCTTATCCAATTATGAGCCACAAGCTTGATTTCTATTTTGAATGCTAGTCTGACAAAACCCAATAGATTTTATTCACAGAATATTCATTACTTTTTAGTCTTCCTTTGACTGTCCTTTAAGATATTTCTAAAACTTTATAATTCAAATGTTTGATTTTAAACATCTGTTTAAACAGGAGAGTCTTATGGGCACAGTTGATCTTACTCACTCTACAACAGTATACTTTATAGAGTGATTGTGGGTTAATTAAAAGTAGGAAAAGTATATTGTGCAGTAAGATGGGCCACTGAAAGACAGCTCACAGCAATCACCAGATTACTAGCCATTGTCTTTATTTTTTATTTTTTTTAATTTTTAAAAAATGTTTTATTTATTTTGTACAGGGTCTTGCTATGCAGCTTGGACTCACAGTGATCCTCCTATCTGAGCCTTCCCAATACTGGGATTACAGGCATGTGCCACATGTCCAGTTTCAGTGGCTGGCTTGGCATGTGGCTGGCATAACGTAGGACTAGGGATCGAACCCAGGTCCTTGCACTTGCCAGGCAGGTGCTTAGACCACTGAGCTATCTCCCAGCCCCCATTGTCTTTTTATATCACTTATCCTCTCATAATCTAGGCTATCCTCTCAAAAACCTGCTTGATTCCATGTCAGTGAAATTGAACTTAGCAGTCTCTGATTAGTGCTGGGTGCAGGGATTGGGCCCATATGTCCTGGATCTCCATGATTTATAGGTCATACCCACTTGCTCAGACAGCTGGCCACACCCTAATCTCTTGCCTCATTTCCCAGAGAGACATAAATGTCCACCATTCTTTATGGGTTGTTGAGGGTGTGGTGATCTTTATTCATAGCTATTTCTTGGCAAAAGGGACAGTAGGTCCTGCTTATGGGGGTTACGTGCTCTCCAACTGCTTTGGGATGTTGTGGTCTACTGGGTAGGCTGAGAAAAATCCATGATGTCCAGAATCACAACTGTGTTATTTAAAAGAAAAGTTGAAAGCCTCACCTTGTTTTTAATTTTAAAATTTTGTAGTATATTAGTTAAAATATTGTGTCAAGATTGCCACATTGGATTCAGGGTTGAGTTTGGAAAATGACATCACATATTAACCCCAAATCAGAGGAAGACTGCCAGGAAGATAGATAAATCTAGGGATCTCATTTTACAGGGGAACAAGGAATGCGTAATTCTTAGTTTTCTTGAGATGTAAAAATGGAATATACTGGTTAAATAGAAGTCAACTGTAAGCAGATTTTAGATTAAGACTTTTTAGATCAGGGCCAGCAAGATAGCTCAGTGGACCAAGTGCCTGCTTATGCAAGCACAGGGACTGGGGATTGAGCCCAGACACCATGTGCCCCACTAGCCTCTTCCCAGGGCACACTGAGCTGGCCACTGACACCTGGTTTGGTGGCACAAGCCTGTAATCCCAGGGTTGGGGAGGCTGAAAACAGGATCACAACAAGTCCGAGCTGCATAGTAAGACCCTGTACCAAATAAATTAAAAAAATTCAGATCACTTGAACCTTCCTAATGTTGGGAATGAGGACAGTTAGGACTTCTCTTTGTTGAACACTTTGTACTTGCCAGTACTATCAGCTGTAATGCTGATCAGATCCTTCTACATAGTTAGGAGTCCTTTTTGATAACTGAAGAAACAGTTGGACATGGTAGTGCACATTGGTAATCCCAGCGCTCAGGAGGCTGAGGCAGGAGGATTGCAATAAGTTGTGAACTACAGAGTAAGACCCTTTCTGGGGGGGAAAAAAAAAGGGAACAAACAGATTCAGCCACCTTCATAGAATTCAGATCTGTCACTCTTGATTCTAGAATCCTTTTTCCCCTCTGTGACACCTGAGACATTCAGAATATCATCAATAATAGAAAAATTTCTTAGTTTGGGAACAGGTGACTTCTAGAAAAAAAAAAAGTGCCCAGAACCAATGTCCCCAGTTCTTTTCCTGTCAGCCATCATTGGTTTTGCCTTTTAACCATGGCCAGTGGTCTTCACTACTCCCTGCTCCACCAGGTATACCTCTTATCATATAGGGATGCTTGAGGCTGGTTTGGTTGTCACAACAGTGCCCCCTCAAGTTGATACAGGGAGAAAAACTGATCTTGGATGGGTGATCTCCAAATGATATAGGGAATGTCCAAATGACATAGGGAAAAATGATCTCCCGACTTGACCTGTGCAAGTTTGTGTTCTCTAAAACCAAACAATGAATTTTAGGAACAAATGGGGTTATGAACAGAATATATTTATTGAGGGAAAGAAAGCTCCTGTCGGAAAGAGGGCCAAGGGGTGCGGGGTGTGTGTGTGTGTGCAAGCGGGGAGTTCCCCCGGAAACTGTCTATTCCAGGGACTTTTATGGTGTAAAACCATGCGGAGCTAAGGTGGAGAGAATGGAAACTAGCTTAGGTGGATGTGGAGTGGGACAAAACTATGATCAACCAATGGGATTATAAGCACCATTGCTTAGGTAAAATTGATTAGGCCCAGGACCAAATAGGGTAGCAAGTCACGTAGTAAGCAGGTATGAATGTAAAATGGGACCTTATCTGGTGGCCTTCAGACAATAATTCTTCCTGAGTAATGATCAATCCTGGATGCCAGTCTTTAGGGAGGTTAGCATTTGTTTGGTCTTTAGGTTCAGTTTATAGCAGAAGCATCCCTGCCACAGTTGTAAGGCATCTGGCTGTTGTTATTTCCTTCAAGAGGACCTGACCCTGTCTGACTGCCTACAATATTTCTATCTAACTTGCTGCCTGCAACAAAGTCACCAGCATTTAGTTGGTAGAAAAACATTAGGGCCTAGCAGTGGAGTGTTCGGACAGTGCCAAACCATAAACCATTGTCCCACCAAAAATATCTGTGGTAACTCTTACAGACACAGTGATCATACAGCCTTTAAATTCCCTTCTCCTAGGTCTTGACCAGATCCTTTACAAACTTTCTGCATTTTCAGCTTTATGGTGGTAGTAAATCTGCATATGTGATGTAAGGAACACCTATATAGCCAGGTGAATCCTGGGTATATGAAGTGGACTACAGTGTCCATTTATTACTATTATTATTATTAGTAGTAGCAGTAGTAGTAGTAGTACTGGGGATAGAACCCAGGACCTTCACACTTAAACCACATTCCCAGGTCCCCTTTCCATTTTTGGGAGATGGTCTCTATTTCAGGCTGGCCTTGGAACTCTTACGTAGCCTGTACTGGCCTCAAACAGCAATTGTTCTGCCTCAGCTTCCCAAGTGTGCTAGAATTACAGGCATGTACTACCATACCTGACTTTATTTATTTGTTTAATTTTTAAAATTTAATTTTTTGACACAAGGTCTCACTGTAATTCAGGCTTTCAGGCTGGCCTTGAACTCTTGGCAATCCTTCTTCAACTTCCTGAGTCCTGGGATTTCAGGCATGGGTCACTCACCTGGCTTCAACCCTATTTTATTTTTTAATTTATTTTTCAGAGAGAGTCTCCCTTAAACTGTCCAGGCAGACACAAACCTCTTGCCTCTGCACCCCAATAGAAGTAACTGGAGGAGTGGTGCCTTCCTAGGATACATGAGGAGGGGGTTACTACAGCCAACTACTTTAAGTAGATATATTATAGGCAACCAGCCTGGGGAGGTGTATCTGAATAAGATTAAAGCCTTTTCTGGCCAGATTTATATACTTCCCTAAGGGTGCTTTATAAAATAACTCGTGGATCCATCATTTGAATACTGCTCCACTCCTCTGATGCAACACAGACCCTAAGAAGCAATCCCTGAGGCCCTCAATAGAGGCTGTTGCTCTTCCTCCCTCCCAATACCCTAGCATCTTAGGCCCTGACCCCTACCAATTAGCCTGTCAGTTTTGTTTTGTTTTTTTCTTTTGCTATCTCCCTGGCCCCAGGCTCTTTAAAATGGAGTTTGTGTGTGGAGAAAAATTTCTTCCTATGGGAATAATTTTCTTTCTGTTGAAACAGGGTCTCACTATGTAGTTGACTACCTTTGAACTCACTATGTAGTCCAGTCTGACCTCAAACTCATGGCGATCCTCCTTCCTAAGTGCTGGGATTACAGGCATGCACCAACATGTCTGCCTTGTAAGAAATTTTTAAAAGAGTCCCTTTGATGTGGTGTAGCCATCCTTGAACATCTGCTGGCTGTCTGCTTTCTTTCCCTCCCCTGCTCAGGATGTTAAATGCTTGAGAAATCAAGTATAAAACACCATGGAGTTCCAGATAATGAAGCACAGAGTGGGCTGGTGGTGATGCTCAGTTAAAGACACTCAGTGACTGGCATATACCAAGCCTAGGGTTTGATCCCCAGCAGCCAGAAAAGATGCCCAAAGGGAATGTAGGAGCAGTCTAGAATCCTCAGTACTTGGAAATAACTCCAGAATTGGTAAAATCTGGGATGACTTAACACATTTTTTTTTAGGAGTAGGAAAATTTATTATGCAATAGAAACAGCTCTTGAGAGACAGGCTGTGTCTTGAATGAGTTGCCAACAAGCCCACTTCTCTGAGAAAGTTTTATGGAGCAAAATCATGAAGTGGGTACAAAAGGGGTCAGAACTATAATCAATAAGTGTAAGGCCAGGGATATAGCTCAGCAGCATAAGCACTTTTCTGGCAAGTGCACAGTCCTGAGTTCGATCCCTGGTACTACAAAAAAAAAAAAAAAAAAAAAAAAAATGGTGGGGGAGATAGCTCGGTAGAATAAGTGCTTCCCTGGCAAGCATAAGGGCCTGAGTTCAATCCCCAGTTGCACCAAAAAAATAAGTGTAGTTGCTTGGCTAAGGATGAGCCAATAGTAGAAAGGGGGTAGTGATGACATCATTACCCTTGGTCCTGATGACCAAGTCTTGTCTCTAGTTATAGCAGTCTTAGTGAGGATGGCTCACCTCTAATGAGATAATAGTTTATTTATACAGGAAATCTCAATTGTGTGCTACCAATAATCTTAAGCTTCCATTTATCCCTTAGGGAAGTATGTAAATCTGGCCAGAAAAGACTTTAGTCTTATTCAGATACGCCTCCCCAGGCTGGTTGCCTATAATGCATCTACTTAAAGTAGCTGGCTGTAGTAACCCCCTCCCCCATATCTTCCTAACTCCAGTTAGGGGAGAATGAGCATTGCTTCCAGCTGAGAAGGGTTAGTGTAAGGAAGACAAGTCAGGGGCCTTCTCCAAAGAGCTATTCTAAGGGGCCTTGGCTAGAAGTCATGTTGCAGTTTAGCAGTTATGAACTATCACAAGGTTGATCTAATGGACCCAGGATGGAATTTGTCAATTCCATCTGCATGATCACTTAAGAGTTTGGCAGGTTGGTTATGGTTGTTTTAGAAGTTGAATCCCTACTTGGTTTTTGTTTTGAGATAGGGTCTCATGGTGTATTCCAGGCGCGCACGCGCGTGCGTGCGTGTGTGTGTGTGTGTGTTGTGGAACTGGGTATTGAACTCAGGCCCGTGCGCTTGCCAGGCAAGTGCTTATTCCACTGAGCCATCTCCTCGGCTCCCTAGACGAGCCTTGAATTCATGGCAGTGCTTCTGCCTTAGCCTCTCAAACACTGACCGGAATTACAGGTGTGCACACATCCAGCACATTATTTTTTAATGATGAAAAACTCCCACTTATTGTATGCAGATGACAATAGGCATTGCACTTATAAAACCAGACTCAGTAGTATTTTGATTGTCTGGCAACCTGGGTGGAAGCATTTCTTTAATTTACTTCGTCTGTAAACCAACTTAAATTGTAAATACAAATATTATAACCTGCATAAAATTTCCTGTCATGGAAATTTTAAAAAATCAAAAAGAGAAAAATGTTGTACCCAAACAAATTGAACAGACAGATGGACACATCTATAGACCAAAGTACATATAAGACAATTGCTTATAAACCAAAGTGCAATAAGATGCATTTGGCCAAGTCATAGTACAGTATAGCTTTTTTACAGTTTTTAGCTTGTAACCATAAATAGCCTAATCAGAGCTTTGTATAGGTCAATTAACAGCACTCTACAGTAATAAAAGGAATAAAAGTTTTATCTCATGAAAGAAAATCAGTTTTTAAGAAGGGCTCTGGGCTAGAGGTTTTCTCTGCTTGAAATGCCCAGCTCATTGTTCCTTTGATAGTCACAGCTGATAGCCCACATTGTCCTTTTGGTAGCCACATGTAACAGTTCCCGCTAAAGGTGCACACTGTTAAAGGGGAATTTTAACATTTCCAGAGGGTGCACAGGCCAGGTTTGGGTGTAGGAAGAGAATAAGCACTCTTTGAAGCTAAGTATGTATTCCAGACAGTGAGGGAAGAAGGCCAGCTGGGGCTGCAGTCTGTCCTGCTGCACATGTCTACCTATGACAGTTTTTTTTCCACTTTGCAAAGAAACAAGGAAGGAAGCATCTCTATCGCTCCCACTCTGTGCCAAATCTAAGACTAGTCTAGTGCCAGCAGTGGAAAACTGGAGGTATGAGGAAGTAGCCAGAGCTGGTTAACTCCTACCATGCACCTGGGCCCCCCGCCTCACATCCCTGTGACCCTTAGACCATATTTAGCTATAGGCTTTCCTTGTTCAGAATTTTCCTCAGCATATCTCTGACTTAGTCTATCTGGCCTGGCAAGATGTTCTGGAGATAAATGATGACAAGAGAGAGGTAATTTACTCTGGGGACTGAAGCTATGGTTATCCCTTAATACCTGTTTCTGTTAGCTGTTGAAGGATCTGTTGCAAGTTAGCCAGTGAGGTGACATCTTTTAGTGAGGCATCTTTCTCTATTGAAGAGAAAATCATTAGTGAACACTGTATCATGTACCAAAAAATTGCAGGAAGTGACTTGGGAAAATTTTTAAAAGGTCAAGTCATGGGAGAAAACTTGTGCAAAAAAGTGAGGACTGGATACCTGGCAAGTGCAAGGTCCTGAGTTTGATTCTCATTTAAAAGGGGGGGGGGGCGCACTTCCCTGGCAAGCACAAGGGCCTGAGTTCAATCCCTAGTTCTTCCAAAAAAAAAAAAGAAAATGTCAAAAAAAAACCCAAACAAACAAACAAGAGGGGGCAGGGATATGGCTCAGTGGGGCTTGAGTTCAATCCCCAGTTCCACCAAAAAAAAAAAAAAAAAAAAAAGGTGAGGGGCGGCCAAATAGCTCAGCACAGGGGCCAGGGGTTAGATCCCCGGGGCCTATTGTGCTGGCCCTGTCCCAGGGCTTGCTGAAATGGCAATTGAGACAGGGCATGGTGACGCAAGCCTGTAATTCCAGCTCTTGGGAGGCTGTAAACAGGAGGATCACTGTGAATCTGATCTAGTAGTGAGATCCTGAACACCCTGACTGTTCCCTAAAATACAAAAAAAAAAAAAAAAAAAAAAAGGACTGTCTCTTAATGCAAAGAAAGTCTGAACATAAGATTATTTTGACCATTTTCCCTCTCTTGAAGTACATCTCTTATGTACAAAATAATATGATCAAACTTCTCACTGCATTCTGCTTCATCTATAGGGTGTAGGCAGGCACACATAGGTGCAAAAGAATCTTAAACTTTTTTGCTCAATGCATTAGTGTCAAACACATTCTAGTGCTTAAGAAGACACTCCAGCCAGGCGTGGTGGCGCAGGCCTGTAATCCTAGCACTGGGGAGGCTGAGACAGGAGGACTGTTGTGAGTTCGAGACCATCTGGGCTACAAAGTGAGCTTAAGGCCAGCCTGAACTGCATAGTGAGACCCTGTCTCAAAAAGACAAAAAAAAAAAGAAGACAATCCAAAGGAGTAAGAGAGATTGATATTGAATTTCCCAAAAACAGCAAGGAGAAAAATAGGTGTCCCTTTTGATTCCTACTTGGATTTTATGTGCCCTCAAGGCAGCCCTAAGGTGACCTGGTCCAGAGTAGGTGGATACTATCTGGAGAGTGACCAGAAAATAGGTCAAGCTGGACTATCTGCTTTTACTGATTTATTTACCCTTTCCTTCTCTAGAAACTCCAATTCCTAACTCTGCATTGTATTTCCAAAAGCAAGCACAAACTAGAACTGATTCCCACTGTAACAGTCACATTTAAAGAAAGAAGCATTGCTAACAAAATAAAATCATGATCAAGAGACCTGAACAACTGCTTTCCAATTCTTTGAGGTTGGAAGGCAGATTAGAAGTGGTTGGAGCACTTCCCAGTATACAAAAGAGGTCACCTCTAGATAGACAGGCAAGTAGTGACTCAGAAAAATTCTCCTCTAGGCCCTAGAGCAAAGAAGTCACTGAGACTTATTATCTGCCTAATCACCCAGGCAGTCTCCCTTAGCAAGGCAAGGCTACTCTTGTTCAAAACCCACTCTTATAATTTCTATGGCACCACACATGCCTGTAATCCCAGCACTCAGCAGGCTGAGGCAGGAGAGTCATTGTGAGTTCGAGACCAGACCGGGCTACAAAGTAAGCTCACAGCCAGCCTAAACTGCATAGTAAGTCCCTGTCTAAAAAAAATTATTTTCCCTATGGCACTGTGTCTCTTAATGTACTTATGAAACTTACAGGTTAAAGCCTATACTTTTTTTTTCTGTATTTAGGGAAGGGTTTATAGGGTGTTCAAGGTCTCACTACTAGATTGGACTCATAGTGATTCTTCTGTTTACAGCCTCCCAAGTGCTGAGATTACAGGCTTGTGCCACCACTCGCCTTCTCAGCACACCCTTGGGGTGGGGCTAGCACAACAGGCCCCTGCATCTGCCTAAGCAGGCACTTTAATCCACTGAGCTATTTGGCCAGCCCTAAAATCTGTACTTGTCTGGCCACTGCAGCATTCACCTTAGCAAAAGTACTTCCCTCCCCTACATACATAAATGAGAACTGATTTAGGTGGGAGTTACATGCCCAGCCCAGGGGAGCATGATTGGGTTTATTTTGTTGTTGTTGGTACCAGTAATCAAACTCAGTGCCTGCTGAGTTATCTCCCTAGCCCACAGCAAATGCTCATTTTCTGTGGGCTCAATTTGAAAGTTCTTAATTGTTAAGTAGGAGGGAAAGATTGAGACAGATCAGAACTCAAACCTTTTCAGAGTCTCTATGATCTTTACAAGAAACATACCTCAAGGGCTGGCGGTATAGCTCAGCCGACTAAGCGCTTGCTTAGGTAAGCGCTTGCTTAGGTAAGCGCAGCGGCCAGGGTTTCATCCTTGCTTCTGCTTACCGCGCTGGCCCTGCCTTAGGGTGCGCTGAGCCTTCAATGGAGTCTGGGCGTGGTGGTGCGCCTGTAATCCCAGCACTAGGGAGGCAGAAAGCAGGAGGATCACTATCAATGTGAGCTGCATAGTGAGACTCTGTTCAAAAAAAAAAGAAGAAACATACCTCAAAAAAAGGCAGGGGACAAAGTACAAAGTAACAAAAGAATCAGAGATGTGATCAGAAAAAGAAAGTTGAGGCCAGGGAGATGGCGCAGTGGAATAAAGCAATTCTCTGGCAAGCAAAAGGGCCTGAGTTCATCACCTGGTTCTGCCAAAAAAAAAAAAAAAAAAAAAGAAAGGAAAGGAAAAGAAAAAGTCTTAAAAAAAAAATCCTTCTCTCACACTCACGTTGAGTTACTGAAACTGCCCCATGAGTCCTCATTTTCAGCCTGGAAAGTCAAAAATGAGGAATCTAAGAGCTAAGATTGCTTCCTCAGCAGTGGAAGGTCAGAAGAGAGGAAACTGAGGCAGGATAGGCTTGATATTTACTTCTATGAATATGGAGGGGGATCAGGCCAGAATGTATCAGTGAATCCTATCCTTCCAGATTTAAGGTTGGCAGCCACACTGTCAAAAGTAAGTGGCTGAGGGGTCCTGAATTTATGAGGCATTTATATTTCATTAGCTACATTTCATTTTTTTAAATCTACATTTTACAAAATTCACATTTTGAGAACAACTTAAATATACCACTATTGACAAAAACCAAGACATTAAAAGGCCCAAACATAAATGGCTGAGTGTGATGGTGCACCCCTGTAATCCTAGCACTTGAGGCTGAGGCAGAACGATTGTGTAAAGTGTAAGGCCAACCTGGGATAAATAGTTCAGGAATAGCCTGAACTACATGGTGGGACCCTGTGTCAAAAAAAAAGCACAGAGGCCAAGACAAACATCTGGGAAACAAGAATCACAGTTGCTTTATTTATTTTCTGGTACCAGGGATAGAACTCAGAACCTTGTGCTTGCCAGGCAGGTGCTTAAGCCACTAAGCTATCTCTCCAGCCCAAGAACCACAGTTTCTTATTACCTAATTGAGCCACAATCTAGAATCCATGGATGATATAGCAAGCACAAGGTCATGAGTTCTATTCCCAGTACCAAAGGGGAAAAAAAAAGTATAACAGAATCCATGAGACAAAAACTCTTTCCTTCTTCCAGTTATTTTGGTGGAACTTCCAAAATAATTGATATGGGGGGTGCTGGCCAGCCTTACAGCTCAGCAGACTAAAGCACCTGCTTAGTCAGAGCACAGTGGCCAGGGTTCAATCCCCGGTGTGTCAAACTGGGTCCACTCCCCAGGAACAGTTGAGACAGTGATTGTGACTGTGTGTGGTGGGTGGGGCTGTAATCTCAGTGCTTGGGAGGCTGAAAACAGGAGGATCACTACAAGTCTAGATCTGTGTATTGAGACCCTGTGGACCCTGTAATATATACAGAAAGAAAAAGATGTAGGGGGGAAAAATACATAATTCCTAGCCTGCTGGATGTCAGATAATGCTAAATTTGGTTCCCCGTGGTTGTAGAACTAATTCTAAGGAACAAATGGGGCTTGAGGCTTAAGAGTAGGAAAATTTATTGGGGAATACAACTAGCTCCTAGAAGACAAGAGGATTTTAAATGAGTTGCCCAACTTAAGAGGATTTAAACCAAAAAAAGAAAAAAAAGTTTCAGCTGCTGAGAATATTTTGGTACAGTTTGTGTTTGAGTATCTTAGGAGAAAAATACAATCCTAGTATTTTAGCAGTCATTGGAGAAGTAACTGGGGGCTCCTGGTGATGCAGTGGGCCAGTAAGTTCTGGAATGTTGGTTTCCTGTCTTATTAACAGCAGTGGTTAAAAAAACAAAAACAGCAGAGTTGATAATCTTAGTAATTCAGATCTGTGCTTTTAACTAAAGATCATGCTCATCCTAATATCCATTAAAACTATGAGTTAATTCAATGATGATAATGATAGAATAAAGCTGTTTTCTTTCAAAGTATTAAAATATTTTTCATATCAAATCAGTTGAGATGTGAAAAGAATCAGTGTGTTATAGCGTAGAGTCTATTTTCCTTTTTCTCTTTCATCCTTTCCTTTCCGCTTACACCAATTCACTCATCCTAGGGGCTTAAACTGTCAGTTTAATAATTTTGTGTTTTATTTTTTATTTTATTTTATTTTTTACAGAACCAGGGATTGAATTCAGGCCCTTGTGCTTGCCAGGGAAACGCTTATTCCACTGAGCTATCTCCTCAGCTCCCTGTGTTAAATATCTTAACTATCATTTAACTAAGTAATAGGTCCAGGCTCGTGGCAAGGAACAATAAGAAAAAACCAATTGTATCACTAAGATGTCACATTAATTTGCAGACATATTTGGGATTTCTGCTCTTTCTGCAGTTGTGCTAGATCTTGGTAAGAGTAAATCAATTCTCAAGAAACAGAAAAGCCAATAATAGATGTCAGTTCACATTAGGAACTAGATACAAGATGACTAGATACAAGATGAAGTACCACCTAGCAGTCAGGAGGCTGAGGCAGGAGGGCCACTGTGAGTTCGAAACTAGACTTGGCTACAAAGTGAGCTCAAGACCATCCCAAACTGCATAGTGAGACCCTGTCTCAAAAAGACAACAAAACAAACGAAATGATGAAGTAGTCTGAGAGCCTACTTGGAGGGACAGGGACCGACAGTTTAAGCCCCTAGGATGGGTAAATTGGGCAAGCAAAAAGGAGAGGGGAGGGGAGAGGAGAGGAAAAAGCTCAGTAGAATAAGCGCCTGCCTGGCAAGCACAGGGTCCTGAGTTCAGTCCCTGGTATTGCAAAAAAAAAAAAAA
>PVKA01035690.1:0-22409 GCA_004027165.1 Ctenomys sociabilis
TTTTTTTTTTTTTTTTTTTTTTTTTTTTTTTTTTTTTT
Source organism: Ctenomys sociabilis (assembly GCA_004027165.1). Lineage (NCBI taxonomy): Eukaryota > Metazoa > Chordata > Mammalia > Rodentia > Ctenomyidae > Ctenomys > Ctenomys sociabilis. The sequence goes on from PVKA01035690.1 coordinate 39, forward strand.
TTTTTTTTTTTTTTTTTTTTTTTTTTTTTTTTTTTTTTTTTTTTTTTTTGAGACAGTCTTGTTTATAAATCAGGATGGCCTTGAACTCACTTTGTAGTCTGGTCTGATCTCAAACTTGTGTCAATCCTCCTGTCTCAGCCTCCCAAGTGCTGGGATTATAGGCATGTGCCATCACTCTTGGCTGGTGTGTATCATCAGAATTTATCATTAGCAGCACAGAGTAAGTTGTGTGTATTGTAAGAATACATCGTGAGCTTTATAATTAAGTGGTGTCTGTCAGTGTCATGCTAATCTTGAGAAATTAAGAAATACAAATATGATTCATATTTGGGTTGTGTTACCATTCTTTAGGAGTTAGTACATTATTGATATCCACATATTAGTGGACAGAGAAAAGCCTATTCTTTTAAGAATAAGCTACTACATGTTGCAGATTCTGATTTCTAGTGTTGATACCTGTAAAACACATGACTTAAGAGAAATCAGGGGCTGGGGAGATAGCTCAGTAGAATAAACACTTGCCTGGCAAGCACAAGGGCCTGAGTTCAATCCCTGGTTCTGCCAAAAAAAAGAGAGAGAGAGAGAAATCATTGATTCTGTGCATATATATATATATATATATATATATATATATATATATATATATATATATATATATAGTGATGCAGAAGTTGTAGACTGTTTGATGGTCCATTTCAGTGCAGATCTTTGGGATCTGGACAAGCTGTTGTATACCACCTGAGAATAAGATTATTTGATTATTACTTTAAGATTATTTAAAAATAATCTTAAAATTATTTTCTGTTGGTTTAGAAATTTTTGTAAATCTTAACTTTGGTGTTTTATCTGTTTAATTTTACTTATTGAAGTAGTATAGAGTAGTATTAACAGATATCGGTTTTTTTTTTTAACAGTGATGCATTTGATATTTCTTGGAATGTTAGACCTGGAATTCGTCAAAGCAGGCTACCAGCTAGTACCTCCTTGCTTGATAAAGATGGGATATTTGCTAATTCAGCTAGCAGCAGACTTCTGGAAAGAGCCCATGGAATTCTCACGTCAGTATTGATCAGTAATGTGCATTTCTTTTTTATGTGTGGTTGAAAATTTCTGACTGAAGAAATGAAGGATGATGAATTTTTTTTTTTTGGATGTAATTCTCATTGAAACCAGCCTCAAAAGTACTTGGTCAGTATTTAGAATTATGAATTTAAAGCACTGGTGCTTTTGCTTTTTAGTTTTCCTTATTGTCAGGAGAATTATGGTTGGATATATTCATTGTAGAAATGATTCTTTGTTGTTCTTTGACATGTCCTACTTCTAAAGAAGTAAATAACTGTTCGCTATTATTTAGAATTCATTGTCAGTACTAGAGTTACTAGTACTTTAATTCTGACAGCCCTAAGAGTTGGCAGGAAAGGCCCTGTAAGTGGTGAAGGGGACCATATATCATGGTATATAGCATTCATCTAAGCCTGCTGTTTCTCATTACAGCATCAGCATTTTTCAGACACGTTCCAAGACATGTTTCTTTTTTATTTTATTGAGAAACAAATAGCAATGAGACAGTCTCAAAGCCAATTAGTAGGACAGTTTCAATAATTAATACATTGCATATTGTTGTCTTTGTAGAGGTTATACATAGTACAAGATGCAGACATGATGTCTAAGCATGTTTCTAGACTGGTCCTTGCATTTGCAAGGAGATGCAGCTGGAGCTGTATCTGAATTGCATTCCTTAATTCTTGTCTGAGTTATTGCTTATTAGTATTGATAAGTTTATATAGGTCTTGCTCCACTCCAGAAATGTATACTAACTCATTTAATTCTCACAGCAACTCTGACTGTAGGTGGTATTATTGTATTCATTTTATAATGAAGCCAAGGCTTCAAGATGTTAGACTTTAGTTGGTAGTAGATTCTAACATAGGTTTTTGTAACTTAGTGCATATTTGTGGCATTGGGCTTCTATTTTTTTTGAAGCAATAAGAAACTGAATATAGGGGCTGGGAAGATGGCACGGGAATAAGCACTTCCCTGGCAAGCGCAAGGGCCTGAGTTCAATCCCTAGTTCTGCCAAAAAAAAAAAAAACCCCACAACTGAATATAAAATACTAATACAATGTTGAGCTGTGAGTAAAAAGAAAAAAAGCATTTTCAATTTCTAAACAATGAAAAATTATGTTTTGCCAAAAAAGTGAATTTTTAGAGGTATGTGAAATTTAGGCATCCCTAAATGACAAAAGTGACTCTTTTGTACGTATAAGAAAACAGTACCCTACTAACACATTTAAAAAAAAAAAAAAAAAAAGGAAAAGAAAAAAACTGTACCTTGGAATATATATTGTTACATAATTCATCATGAGGCTTGAATTTGCTTATTTCTATGTTAGCTGGTGTCAGTTTCCCTTTGTTCTTTCCCTTGCTTACCTTTTCTTTGCAGAGGTACCTCTTTGATTAAGTCAAGTAAGATTTTCATAGAGGACCTACATTCTTAGTAATCAATGATCTGTTGTTTTAAGTATAGACTTTGAAGTCATTAATCTGTTAGTTTTATCTAACAAGTGATTTATCCCTATAGGAGAAACAAAAACTTGAAATCCAGGCCTGCACTCCCAAAGGTAAGTATTACAAAAGCTTTTTTTCTTTTTCTGTTGTGCCTTATCACATAATTATCTTTTATTATTCTTGCAAACAGTCCTCATAAATTAATGACAAGATATATTGTACCTTATTTCTATCAATCACAGGGATTGCGTGCAATTAGCAGGATGCATTTTAGAAAATACTCTAGCTGGATTGGGGAAATAGCTTGGCACTCATAAGTACCTGCCTGGCAAATGCAAGGACCTGGGTTCAATCCCCAGTACTGCATGTCATGCCAACCCTGGAACTGCAGGCAAACCATGCTGGCCACTGAAATGAGGCATGGTGGTACATGCCTGTAATCCCAGTGCTCTGGAGGCTCAGGGAGAAGGATCACTATGAGTCTGAGCTGCCTAGTGAGACCCTGTACCAAATAAATAAAGGTTAAAAAAGAAAATACTCTAGCTATTATGAAATGACCAAGTCTAATGGTTTAGGTAAATTATTTGTTACAAGAATACTTTCTACTTATTTTTAAAATTTCTTGGATTTAAATTAGTTTTTCATTTAGTAAAGTTCTTTCCTTTTTTTTTTTTTTTCTAATCTTCATATTTATTAGAGGAATTAGGTCTTTTCTGTGTCAAACTTTACCTACTCTGTGTAGGCATGTGGACTCTGATGTGACTGCTTAGCTTCACTCTAGTAGTAGAAACATGGCTATAGATAATAGGCAGCTGAGCAAGTATTTCTGCAATCCAATAGAACTTTATGTATACCAAAATGTGAGTTTCATAGTTTTTTTTACCTGTTCTAAAATATTATTCATTTAATTTTTGTATCTACATAAACCATATAAAAGCAGTAGGTCAGATTTGAGACATGGGATGTAACTTTTCTATATACAGAGGTGGCATTTCAGAACTTATTTACTGAATTGGCACCTTAGTATTCCCTTCTCTTCTCTCAGAGAATCTTGTAACTCCTAACCTCATGAATAAAATTAATTTTAGAATTTTAAAAGAACTGCTAGTCGTTTATTCCCTTTTATTTCAAGGAGCAAGCAAATGAATCTGTTGTTATTCCTTCTCCTTAATTCATTTTTTATGCAAACAAATGTGTTGTTGATAAGAGATCTGATAGTGATGAATATGGTTAAAGCACACAAAAAATATTTTTGAGTAGTTTTGTAGTTTTTTTATTATAAAATGTCTAATGTAAAGAAAAAGAGAAAAGGGAGTCACATTCATTGTCACACACTTTTATATATTTTATGTTCCTTCTTTTCCTTTATTATCTTCTTAGTATTATAGCACTTGAGTACCACTTATGGTTTTATCTGTTTGCATCATTCCTTCTTTCAAATGCCCTTGGAGCATTCTCCAGGATAGATCATATGTTAGGTCACAAAACTTGACTTAGTATAGAAATTATGTGAAGTGTCTTTTCTGACCAAAATTTTACTTTAGGACTCTACTGAAAAACTATTATAACTGGTAGATTAATTCATTAAAGTTCAACTATATAAAAATCAACAATGTTTCTGTAAAATATCAGTGTACTATTTATTCTATTACAGTAACAAAAAAAAATAATGAATGGTAAATTTAACCAAGGAAGTATAAGATGTGTCTATAGAAAATTATAAAACATTCCTGAAAGAAAATTTTTTTTCCTAAAGAAATTGAAAATAACACAATAAGTGGCAATACAGCCCATTTTCATGGTTAGGGAAAGTAATATTGTTAAAATACCTAGGGCTGGGAGATAGCTCATCAGACTAAGCACCTGCCTGGCAAGTGCAAGGTTCAGAGTTTTATTCCCCAGTACTACATGCTGTGCTGGCCCTGGGTCGCTGGGCATACTGTGTCATATGCTTGGAATCCCAGCACTTGGGAGCCTGAGGCAGGAGGATCATTGAGAGTTTGAAACCAACCTGAGCTACAAAGTGAGCTCAAGGCCAGCCTGAACTACATAAGGAGACCCTGAGAGTGGAGGAGGGGGCACAGAGGGAGTATGGTGGCACATGCCTGTAATCCCAGCACTTAAGATGCTGAGGCAGAAAGATTGCTGTGAGTTTGAAGCCAGCCTGAGCTATCTGGCAAGAACCTGTCTCAAAAGAAAACATACTTACACACACACAGAGTCACACACACGGATGCTATACTAATCAAATAGCATTAAAATGGCATTTAAAAAGTTAAATAAGGGGGAGTTGGAGATAGCTCAGCGGCTTAAGTGCCTGCCAAGGACCTGAGTTTGATTTCTGGTACCACAGTCTATGGTCAGTAGATTTTTGACAGAGGTATCAGGTTCACATACTGATAAAAATAGTCTCTTCAATAAATTGTGTTGTGAAAACTGTCTATGTAGGAGAACAAGAATAGAACTTTGTCTCCCCTGTATATAAAATACAAATCAGGGTGGATTAAAGAGGTAGATGTGAGCCAGGTGGTGCATATCTATAATCCCTGCACTCTGCAAGATTGAGGCAGAGATCACAAGTCCAAGCCCATTCTGGCAACTTAGTGACGTAGCAAGATCCTGCCTCAAATTAAAAATAAAAAGTCTAGTGATACAAGCCAGAAGCCTGCTGTCCTGAGGGAGCAAAAAACAGAGCCTAAGGAATAATGTCTCTTATAATTCTGGCAAGCTGGTATACAAGGTCACAGATAACAGCATATTCCTGGAGATGCCCTATCTGTTCTTTGATCCTTCACCTGGGATGATACCAATACCAACTAGTATTGTGTGAACTTAGAGTGGTGAATGCCAGAAGGCAATATAGATAGAAATTTGTTTTCACAAAATTAATTATTGGGCTGGGCGTGGTGGCACATCTCTGTAATCCCAGCATTTGGGAGGCTGAGGCAAGAAGATTGTTGTGTGTTCGAGACCAGCCTGAGCAACAAAGTAAGCTTAAGGCTAGCCTGAACTGCATAGTGAGACCCTGTCTCAAAAAGACAAAAAAAACCCCCAAACAACAACAACAACAACAAAAAAAAAAACCATGAACATTCCTTAGCTTGCTCTTAGCCCTCAATAAATGTGAGAAGTTTCTGTGTCTTGGGATTTACTCAGAGCAAATCAAAGCTCATGCAGTCTTCTGTTTCTTTCAGCTTAGACTGAAACAACACAACAAAAAGAGTTAAGGGATGTAGTTCAGTGCAAGGGCCCTGGGTTCAAACCAAAGTATTGCTCCCTCCAAATGTTAAATGTCACACTAGAAAGTATAAAACTACAGAATCTCCATAGTAGGTTTGGGGAAATAACTTTGTTGTAGAGTACTTGTCTAGTGTGTACAAGGCCCTAGGTTCATTACCCAGCACTACAAAGGAAAATTTTTCCATAAAATTAGTCTGAAAGTGATTTGTTAGATATGACCACAAAACCTTGGCAACAAAAGCCAAGATAGATAAATGGTATTACATGAATCTAAAAGGCTGCACAGCAAAGGTGACATTTAACTGAGTAAAAAGATAAAATTGGCAGAATTTTCAAATCCTGCAGATAATAAGGAACTAATATTCAAAATATAAAAGGGACTTAAGAAAATAATTTGATTTTAAAATGTGCAAAAGGATCTAAAAGACATTTCTCTGGTGAAAACCTTCAAATGACCAACAAATGTATACTTTGTAAATGCTCAGCATTACTGTATTTCAGATGTGAATAAAAACCGTAGTGAGATATTAGCTCACACTTGTAAAAGGGCTGTCATACAAAGTAAAGGAAGCAATCAGGCAGGCAAATAGATACTGGGAATAATAAGGAGCATACACTGTGGTGGAGTGTAACAGAGTACAACTATTTCAGAAAACTGTATGGAAGATCCTGAAAAAATTAAAAATACAAATACCAAGGGATCTAGCAATCTTTTCTATGTGTGTGTTCAAAAGAATTGAGGTCAGTATATTGAAGACATGGCTGAACTTTCATCTCCATTAATGCTTTATTCACTAGAGCCAAGATGGAGAAGCAACCTATGTGCCTATCAACAAATGGATAGGCAAAGCAAATGTGGTTTCTATTTTGAGTATACTATTCAGCTTTTATAAAGAAAATTCTGCAGCTGGCCAGATAGCTCTGTGGACTAAAGTGCCTGCTTAGGCAGGTGCAAGGACCAGTTTGATCCCTTGCCTGCTGTGCCAACTCCTGGAGCATGTTTAGAGGGCAATTGAGACTGGGTGTGGTGGCACACAACTGTAATCCCAGCACTTGGGAGGCTGAAAATAGGAGGGTCACCGAGTCTGATTTGTGTAGTGAGACCCTGTAGGCCTCACTAAATACATTAAGGGGGGGGGAGGTCTGTCATACGGGTTAACATGCTCAGGGGAATAAACAAGAGATAGACATATAGTGCAAGATATCTTTAGGTCTCATTAGTGTACATAATCTAAAAAAGCATATCTGATGGAACTAGAAAGCAGATTGGGAGTTACCACAGACTAGGGAAGTGGAAAGGGTGGGGAGAAGAATAGTTTCATTTAGATAGAAGGAATGTATTCTAACAATTTATTGAAGTCTGATTACTGTATTATACATTTCAAAATTGCTTATAAAGTAAATCATACCGCCAGGAGATAGGTCAGTGGACTAAGCACCTGCTTAGGCAAGTGCAGGGACCAGGGTTTGATTCCCATTCCGGCCCCCAGGACATGCTGAGCTGGCCACCAAGACTGGGCATGGTGGTGTGTGCCTGCAAACTCAACACTGGGGAGGCTGAAAACAAAATCACTATGAATCTGAGCAGTGTAGTATACCAAATACATATAAATTAAATAATAAGCATTCTCGAAGTCCCAGCGTGGCTCAGCCAGTGAGTGAGAGCCCCAGGCCCGCCTCGCAGGAGAGGCAGTTCTCATCGGTCCCAGTTTTCACATTGCAGCCCAAGTCCCAGCGCAGCTCAGCTGGTAAATGAGAGCCCTAGGCCTGGCGCACCGGGGAGACAGTTCCCAGTGGTCTCAGGTCCCACCATGCAGCCCAAGTCCCAGCGCAGCTCCGCTGGAGAGTGAGGGCTCCAGAGGTCAGTGCTATGCAAAATGACAAAGACAAGGAGAAAAATGCAATCTCAGGCCTCAAGTCCACCAGTAAGTGCAGAGGACATTAGCTCAACTGAAAAGAATGAATGAACAGATACTGAAGCAAAGGAACAACACCAGAAAGGTATAGAGGAACTCAGAGGAGTATTAATTCCTGAAATAAAAAAAGAAATATGTGACTACATAACATCTGAAATAAAGAATCAAATGCAGAAACATCAGAGGGAAAACCAATGCTCCCCCAGAACAAATACAGACAGCTCTATTCCAGCTGAATTGTATGAATTAACAGCATCTGAAAGAAAGAAACAACAGCAGAAAGGTCATGAGGAACTCAGAGTAGAAATAATTTCCGAAATAAAATAAGAATTCTTTGAAAAAAAGGAATTATCGTAGCGTCTGAAATACAAAAACAAGTCCGGAAATATACAGAGAAAACCCAACTTGGAAGAAATTCTGAAGAAAAACAATTAATAACTACCTCTAAAGAAGACATGGATAAAAAATAGAGGAGATCAGAAATATTATGGGTTCCTTGAATGAGCAATACAGAAAAGAAACAGAATGCATGAAACAGAGTCAAAGAGATACAGAACTAAAAATATCAATCACGCTTCTACAAAACCATTTGAGTGAAAGCGAAGACAGAGTTTCAGACCTTGAAGACGCAGGTGTAGCTAGTGAAAAAGTGAGAAAGGGTCTCTTAAAACAACGAGAATGCAGGAAAAAATAATCCATCACCTACAAGATGACGCCAGGATGAACAATGTGAGATTAATTGGTATCAATGAGAATGAAGGAGTCAATGCAAATGACATAAAAAGAATCTGGAGAAGTAATCGCAGAAAACGTCCCATATATGAGGAAACAATCCAACATTCAGGTAACTGAAGCATACAAAACATGAAATAACTTCAACTCAAGTAAAACACACCAAGACATATAATAGTCAAGATCCCAGAAATTCAACACAAGAACAATATACCGAAAGTTGCTAGAGAGAAGAAGCAGATCACATTCAAAGGAAAACCCATCAGAATTACAGCCGACTTCTCTGTACAAATCATGAAGGCAAGGAGAGCATGGAGCAGAGTTCTTCAAGTCCTGTACGAAAACAAATTCCAGCCCAGACTATTATACCCTGCAAAACGCTCTTTCAAGTGTGATGGAGAAGTGAAATACTTCCACGACAAAGAACAACTAAAGAATTTCATTATGACAAAGCCATCCCTACACAGGCTGCTGAAAAGTGTTCTAGAGAGAGACCACAATGACGAACTCCATGAATGAGAACGGAAGGAACCCACTAAACAGGCCAGACAATTAAACACAGGATACAAAGGAGTAAACAACACCAGGTAGATATCATGAGAAACATAAGTCAACACATTTCAATTATAATTATCAATGTAAATGGACTCAATTCACCAATTAACAGAAATAGACTGACACTGTGGATTAGGAAACAAAATCCAACAATATGCTGTACACAAGAAACACACTTAACTCAAAAGGACATTCATGGGCTGAAAGTCAAAGGATAGAAAACAATACTACATGCCCCAGCACCCGAGAAAAAAGCAGGAGTAGCAATTCTGTTCTCAGGCAGTTTCGACTTCACACCAAGAAGGATCAAACGATACAAAGAAGGCCACTATATGATTAGTCAGGGGAAAAATTCAAGAGGAAGAGGTAACACTCATAAATATGCACCAAACTATGTAAGACATCTTAATGGACATGAAAAATCTAATATCTAAGACCACAATCTTAACAGGAGACCTTAACACCCCCTTGTCTGAAAAAGATAGGTCAACCAGACAAAAAATTAGCAATGCAGTAGTAGATCGGAACCAGAGCTTGGAACAAATGGACCTGGTACACATATACAAAGTATTCCACCCAACCACAGCTGAATACACGTTTTTTTCAGCTGCACATGGGTCATTTTCCAAAATAGACCACATACTGGTCCAGAGGTCATGCTTACGTATATGCACAAAAGCAAATTATCCCATGCATATTATCTGACCACAGTGCAATTAAAGTGGAAATAAATGACAAAAGAAACCAGAAAAACCCGCTAAACTCATGGAAATTAAACAACACCACTTAGCAATCAATGGGTCACAGAAGAAATTAAACAAGAAATTCAGCAATATCTACAATTCAATGAATATTCAGGCACAACTTACCAGAATTTATGGGAGGCAGTGAAAGCAGTTCTTAGAGGGAAAATCATAGCTATGAACTCACACATTAGGAAAACAAAACGGGAACAAATAAAACACCCTAATGTTGCACCTCCGACAATTAGAAAAAGAAGAGCAAACAAAACCCAGAGCACAAAGACAAGAAGAAATCAAAGATTAGAACAGAAATTAATTCAATTGAGATGAAGAAAACAATTGAAAGAATCCACAAATCAAAAAGTTGGTTCTTTGAAAGACTAAATAAAGTTGATAAGCCTCTAGCCAACCTCATCAAAAAGAGGAAAGAAAAAATTTAAGTACATGCAATAAGGGATGAAAAGGGTGAAATCATCACAGACCCAGCGGGAATTCAGAAGATTATTAATAGTTACTTTGAGAATCTTTATGCTCACCGAATAGAAGACGCAAGAAATGGACAGATTCCTCGAAAGGTATAAATTACCAAAACTGAATCAAGAAGATATAACAACTCTCAGTAAGCCAATAACAGCCAAGGAAATATGAAACATAATAAAAAGCCTACCAACAAAGAAAAGTCCAGATCCTGATGGATTCACAGCTGAATTCTACAAGAAATTTATAGAAGATATAATCCCTACACTCCTCAAACTCTTCAATGAAATTGAAAAGGAAGCAGTCCTCTCAAAATCATTTCTGGAGGCAAGTATCATACTGATTCCCAAACCATGGAAAGACACAACCAGAAAGGAGAACTACAGGCCAATTTCTCTCATGAACATAGATGCAAAAATCCTCAATAAAATCCTAGCAAATAGAATACAGCAAATCGTCAAGATCACACACCATGACCAAGTAGTATTTATCCCAGGGATGCAAGAATGGTCCAATACTTGAAAATCTATAAATGTAATAAATTATATTAATAGACTGAAATCTAAAAACCAGATGATCATCTCAATTGATGCAGAGAAGCCTTTGACAAAGTCCAACACTCATTCATGTTCAAAGTCCTACAGAAAATTGGAATAGATTGACTCTACCTTAACTTGATAAAAGCCATCTATGACAACTCAACAGCTAATATAATTCTAAACAGGGAAACCCTGAAATCTTTTACTCTTAAATCAGGTATAAGACAAGGATGTCCTCTATCACCCCTCCTGTTCAATATACTCTTGGAAGCATTAGCAACAGCCATTAGAAAAGAGGGAGAAGTTAAGGGAATAAGAATAGGTGAAGAAGTTAAATTATCAGTATTTGCAGGTGACATGATACTTTACTTGGAAGACCCCAAACATTTCACCAAGAAACTACTAGAACTGATAACAGAAATTCAGTAGCATAGCAGGATACAAAGTCAGTACTCAAAAGTCAATAGCATTCCTCTACACAGATAACAAGCACACTGAAAGAAAAAATAACCTTTTACAATAGTATCACTGAAAATGAAATACCTTGGAATTCACTTAACCAAGGAAGTCAAAGATCTTTTCACAGAAAATTACAACAACCTAAGAAAAGAGATTATAGAGGATTTCAGAAAATGGAAAGACATTCCGTGCTCCTGGATAGGAAGAACCAACATCGTAAAGATGGCCATACTCCCAAAATTCCTATACAGATTTAATGCAATCCCTATCAAACTGCCACCAACATACCTCGTAGACCTAGAGAAGTCTTTCCTAAAATTTATTTGAAACCACAAACGACCTAAAATAGCAAAAGCAATCTTGGCCAATAAATGACAAGGCAGGAGGCATCACAATTCCTGACTTGAAATTATACTACAAAGCCACTGTGATAAAATCAACATTGTATTGTCAATGAAAGCGACCTGAGGATCATCGGGATAGATTAGAAGATGCAGAGGCATCTACGATCACACTCAGCCATATGTTCTTTGACAAAGGGGCCAAACACACTTACTGGAAGAAAGATAGCCTCTTTAACAAATGGTGTTGGAAAAACTGGCCTTCTCCATGCCCAAACCTAAAACTTGACCCAGCTCTATCATCATGCACTAAGCTAAAGTCAAAATGGATTAAAGATCGAAATATTGAAAGAGAAACTCTCAATTTCCTGGAAGTGAAAGTAAGAGAACTCTTGAAGACATAGGGCTAGGTAAAGAGTTCATGAACAAACATATATTCACACGGGAAACACTTAAAAGAATCAACTGGGATCAACTCTTCTTGAGGACTTTCTGCATGTCAAAACAAATTGTCAACGAAGTGAAAAGACAACCCACTAATTTTGAAAAAATCCTAACTAATAAGCAGTCAGACAAAGGTCTGCTGTCTAGAATATATAAAGAACAGGGCCCTCAAATTTGAAGACCCAGTTCTGAAATGGGCATCTGAGATGAATACACACTTTTCAGAGGACAAAATTAAAGAAGCAGATAAATATATGAAAAAAATGCTCCACATCGCTAGCCATCTCTGAAATGCAAATAGAAACAATACAGATACCACCTCACTCCAGAAAGAATGTCTATCATAAGGACATCAACCAACAACAAATATTGGAGAGGTTGTGGGGAAAAGGGTACCCTTCTCCACTGCTGGTGGGAATGTAGACTGGTGCAACCATTATGGAAATCAGTGTGGAGACTCCTCAAAAGAGTAGGACTGGAAATCCCATTCAAGCCGGCTATCCCCCTCCTGGGAATTTTCCCAGAGGAACTGAAAACATCATATCATGGTGATACATGTGTACCTATGTTTATAAGCAGCACAATTTGTGATAGCAAAATCCTGGAAACAGCTAAGATGTCATCACATGAGGAATGGCTGAAGAAGGTGTGGTATTTCTATATAATGGAGTATTACTCAGCTATAAAGAATGATAAACTTGAAGCATTTATATTGAAGTGGATGCCACTTGAATATATACTCGTAAGTTAAATAAACCAGACACACATGTGCAAATATCATATAGTCTCCCTAGTAAAAGAAGACGAAATAAAAATAGAAATGTACAACAACAACTAAAAACAATTGAGTCAGATAGGGCAAACTGAATGGCACATGCTGCAGGGTACTAATTAGCTTTTCCTCTGGATGGTTAACAACCTAAGTTCACAGATCAAAATTGGAGAAATAGAAGAGCCGCAAGGCCAGCCAACAGTTTGGCCCTAGCCTTTCAAGGTCGGCGAAGACTCAGGGCATAGGAGAACCTGTACTGTAACATCATGAAACTCAGTTGTGCCCCAAATTTTCTGATCAAGGAGATTATGGAGTCACAGAGGAAAGAGATTGATGATGTATAGTGTGCCTGGGGAGAGTCACATAGAGAGAAAACTTTCTCTCAGTCTCTCATAGAGAGCAGACTGGTCAAGCATTGGCCATGACTCATCCGCATGGATGACACAGACCAAGGATCTACAGAGTAAGGTACAGGATTACAAGATAAACTCTGAGGGGACTTAACTGACCTCATCAGAAACAAAAGCTACATCTTTTGGTATATAGGTCTTGATCTATCTTGGTCTTAACCATCCAGTAGAAAAGTATAAAAATGAGGTATATAACGTGGGTCCATAATAATGAGTTGAGCTGTAAATGGCTACAATCAACAACTTCTTCAGATATCTCACTGTTAATGTGGAATGCTGTACCATAATGGATTGTGTCGCCGAGTTCAGGCACCTAAATTGGTTTAATGACAATGAGAAGTTCCCATCTTTGACAGGTCTAGACAGAAAAAAAAAGGGGGATAGAAAGGAAGAATCATGATGTGTGTGTATAAACAGTACAGTTAGGATAAATACGCTGTGGTTCTGCATAATTCTATGAGAAGCAAGATTTGCACTAATGGTGGTTGGACAAGATATTACGTTGGGTTCTAGCACTATGGACAGACACTGGGGAGGTAAGGTAGAGGGTGTTAATTGTTGAATGTATGATATAAATCAGCTGTAGCAAAATAAGATAGGTGTATAGCTGCATTCTCTTCATTCACTGATTAGAGACATCTGGTATAATAATGCCTGTAAGTATAATATTATGTATGCACTTTATGCGACACTGAAACATTACGAAAACATATTGCAATGTATTGATTTGTCGAATCTGTCCTGTTAATTTTTCTTGAAACTGTCTCATTGCTATTTGTTCTTCAATAAAAATAGTAATAATAAAAAACAAATTTGGGAACTAAGTTTCTAGCACATGAACTTGTGATGGATACATTACATTACATGTTGCTATAAAGAAAGCAGTATATATTGCTTATCAGTGGGTTATTGTCTATAATATGTAATGCTTATTGTCTGTCTGTCTGTCTGTCTAGTTACTCCCCATCAGGAGTAACTGCACTGCATGTCTTTATTTGCACTCAGCTGCTAATAATCTTGAAGCCCACAGCCTTTCACCACAACGTTAGTGGAATCTCCTCTCAGATACTTTCCACAGATCTGCCTGCTGCTGGGATCACTGCTACAAGCTGTGCAAGAATACCACAAGCTAGTGCATGTGCAGAAAGAGATACTTTAAAGGGTTTTTGTTCTATACATAGTAGCCTATTATCTTTCTTCAAAGTAATCAATTCTTACTCTCATGTAGGAAAGAATTGAGTTCCAAATTTGTTCTTAGGCCCATGTCAACATCATTGGGCCCCCATTCAGTGATGAGAATAAATTTATTCATGGTTACCTTTCTGTGAAAATGCTGTTCAGTTCCATGGTAGAAAAGATGTCTATGTACATTTAATGGCATGTGCCATTCTTGTACCTAGAAGCAACTACTCAGCTATTATCAGTAGGATGTAGTTATGGGGCTAATTGTCTAATTTTCTCTACTCCTTTTCATTCTCTGGTATCACACATGCATTTAGAGAACACTCAGACTCTAAACAAGTGTTGGAACATCATCACATGTGCCACACATGCTCACTGGTTTTGGATGTGAATCCTTAAATTGCTGTGTGTAAAGCAGAGCGCATGATGTGATGAAGGGGCTTTAAAAGTGCTTGTCTTTCCCAGCTTTTGTGCTCTCCTATTAAAATGCACTGTGGGAGTAAAAAAAAAAGCATTCTCCCCTCAAAGAAGTGCTAAGTATGAGGTAATAGGTAGGTTATTTAGCTCTGTACATGTTTTTAAATATTATACTGTATAACTATATGCTATTATTTATCAGTTGAAAATAATATATTAAATACTCTTTATTATAGTCAGTGACATAAAGTAGATTAGAGATTTCTGGGAAGCTGCATATAAGATTTGGAGAATTGGGAGGAATTACAAAAGGGCACAGAGGACAAATAAGACATTAGAGCCAGTGGATTTATTCATTGTCTTGGTTGTGGTATAGCTTTTGTTTTTGTCTGTAGTCATTGTCTTCCTGTCCTTTTCCTCCCCCTGGCATTGAACCTAGGCATACTTTACCACTGTTATATCTCCAACCCTTTCATTTTTTATTTTACATAGGGTCTTACTAATTAAATTACCCAGGCTTGCCTTGAGTATAAGATCTTTTTGCCTCAATCCCCTGACCCTGCTCTTAGTTTGTTTTTTGTTATATAGGAGAATTCTTTTTTTTTAAATGTATTTAGTACAGGTCTATAGGATCTCACTATACAAGTTGGACTTGTAGTGATTCTCCTGTTTTCAGCCTCCCAAATTCTGAGATTACAGTTGTCTACCACAACATCCAGTCTCCATCACCCTCTCAGCATGCCCCTAGCGCAAGGCCAGCAGGGCAGGCCAGGGATCAAACCCCAGTCCCTGGGTCTGCCTGAGCAGGCTCTTTAATCTGCTGAACTATCTAGCTGGCTGTATAGGAGAATTCTTGAGACAGGAATCTATATTTATAAAGGAAAGAAATGTACATAGTTCATGAGTGTAGGAACTAGAAATGTAAGAACCTCATGCTGCATCAGGATCAAAGGGGTAGATGAGCACCACTTGGGGTGGCCTGGTTGTATTATAGCCTCCTAGAAGAATGACATTTCACTCCTGAAGAAAGATGTTAATCCCTTGTTGTATGTATTTTAAATTCCTTGAGAGAGAATATTAAGTATTCTTCACCCTCTTAGTATGCTATTGCCTTTTTTTTTTTTTTTAATTTATATATTTGGTGTAGGGTCTTGTTATATAGATTGGACTATCGATAGCAGTCTCCTGTTTCAGTTTCCTCAGCACTGGGATAAACCTGTGCTACTATGCCAGGTTTCGGTGGCCATCTTGTCAGGCCCAGGGCAGGGCCAGCATAGCAAGCAGGATCAAACCTGGGCCCTTGTGCTTGCCAGGCAGACGATTAGACTGCTGAGCTATCTCACCAGCCCCTAATATGTTTTTTAAAGTGCAATACAGAATAGTAAAGTTTTCTAGGGGGAATTTGATGCTTGTATTTAACATTTGTATTATTTAAAAATCTTTCTTACTCTTGCTCTCATCTCTCTCTCCCCTTCTCTTCAGTCCCATTCTCTTAAAGACCCTAACCTATAGCACTGTTACAGTGTTACATTTCAGAGCTTCTATTGTACACATTAAATATATGTGTGGTTTGTTTTTTGTTGGTAAAGCTGTTGGGAAAAAGTCCATTGGAGAAAAAAGATGAGAGTTAAAGTTTTTGTGCCTTTTACCTCATTGAAGTATATACCTTTTGAACCTATATGTCTGTAATTAATTTAAAGTTTTTATTTAAAATATCTACTACTATAATAAAATATCTACTACTTGCACAGTGTATGTTAGAAGAGCCATGTTCATATCTTGAGGCTTCTGGATTACATGGAAGTTAGACATTCTTAGCTCACAAATTTTGTCTCAAACTGAATTCTATTTAAAAACAAAACAAGGCAAGACATGGTGGCACATGCCTCTAATCCCAGTACTTGGGAGGCTGAGGCAAGAGGATTGCTGTGAGTTTGAGGCCAGCCTGATATACTTAAAGAAACCCTGTCTCGGGAAGACCCCCATAAAGCCTGAGTTAGGTAGACCTAGGAACTGGAAAAGGGGTCAGACAAGGAAATGATGCATAAGTTGGGGTTGCAGAGTGAGGTAGAATTCTATAGTATGCTTGTCATTACAGCTCTTCCATACGAAGCCCTTAAATAACCCTCCTGCACTTCGTTTGTACATTTGTATCTGAGATGACATACAGATGTTCCCTTTGGATCACAGGGTTTTGAAGAGAAGCACTCACTTGAAATGAGGAGACTTTGCGGGTTGAGGTTGATCTTTACACCTGACCATAGTTTTGTAATGATAGTATTTTGTTTTTACATTTAGAATTTACTTCCTCATAACTTAGCTGTACCTTCTGTTAAACTTCATTTTCAGATGTGACCTATGTTTTGAGTTTTATTCTTTGTTGACTGTTACTTTGCTCTTTTGTTCATTTCTTTTCTGTCTGCTCATCTCAAAGTTCATGGCCAGAATGATCTTAATGTGTGACTAGTAAATTTTATAGTCACTCAGACTTAAAGCCTAAAAAATAATTTTATTTCCCTTTTAGCCCTGCTTGACAGTATAAAAATAGCTTAATTGGTTGAGGCTACTGTGATAAAATAGACTTTATTAAATTATCATTCACAGTTCTGGCACTGGGAAGTTCAAGATCAATGTGCATGCAGATTTGATAGCAGGTGGTGGCCCATTCCACATAGCCATCTCTGTGGCTCTTTCTCTGTGTTCAGTGGTAGAAGGGGCAAATAAGCTCCATGGACCTCTTTGATATTGATAACCACATGTGAGGGCCAATACTTGATGAACCCAGCCTCCTTCAAAAGTCTTATCTCTTAATTCTGTCCTGTTGGCTTTATCTGTACAGCACCTTGCCCAGAAGCAGTAAATAATTATTGAAAAAAGAATGAAACTTTATGAGCTAAATGATGATGGAACTAAGAAGGAATAAAGTAGATAATCCACAAAAGCTGTACAAACAGAATTAACTTTATATCCTTTTCCTTTGAGGTCTGTGGCCTTTTCACCTTTACCCTATTTTATCATTTTCTTTTTTTTTTTTTTTTTTTGTCTTTTTGAGACAGGGTCTCACTGTGCAGTTCAGACTGGTCTCAAGCTCACTTTGTAGCTCAGGCTGGTCTCGAACTCACAACAATCCTCCTGCTTCAGCCTCCCAAGTGCTGGGATTACAGGCATGCGCCACCACGCCCGGCAATTTTATCATTTTCATAAAGCTTAATATCCCTTGAATTTTATTTCTTTAATGTCCTAGAAATCTGTACTCACATAAAACATAGGTTGCTCTGTAGTAATCATTTTGTGAATATTTGTTCATTCATCAGGTTTTGGTGAGTTTTTTGAGCACAAGTCTGGTCTCTCGTTTCTGAGGGAGAAGTTATTTAATGAGTTGGTGAAATTAATCACTTAAACCAATGTTTATTAAGTATCTACTATACAATAGACACTTTTATATATATTTTGAGAATACCAAGATAAATAATTCTCTCTTAGAGCTTATGCTCTAGAGATGAAAAAGATAGTGCATAAGTAAATAAAGGATAATTTAAGTTTTTTTTTTAAATGTATTTTAGTACATGGACTATAGGGTCTCACCACACAGATCAGACTCATAATGATTCTCCTGTTTTCAGCCTTCCAGGTGCTGGGATTACAGTTATGCATCACCATACCCTGTTTCAATCACTCTTCCAGCCTGCCCCAGGGGTAGGGCCGGCACAGCATGCCAGGGATCAAACCTGGTCTCTGGGCTCTGCCTAAGCAGGCACTTTAATCTACTGAGCTATCTGGTTGGCCTAAGTGGTATTTTTTTGCAGTGTGGATAATGAACTGATACCTGATTCACAGATGTAGGTGATTGCTTGGTATTTAAGCAAAAACTTTTGAGAAACTATCTTGTAAGATACTAGTTGGAAACCTAAAAAAACTGAGCTTTTGTTGAAGGTCTGGCTATAGAATACTCTGCTGTGTCAAAATATTGGAAAGACTGAGGCAGAAATCAAAATACATTTTTATAAAGTTTAAAAAACTCTTAAACCTTGACAACAATGCTATTTTATGTTTATTTTTCCGTAATATAAATGGTGCTTTCTTTTATACCATAATTACTTTTATACATTTAGTAATTACATGGGCTATAGCTTTATTTTTCCCCAAAATATAACATCTTTTTTTTCTTTGCTCTCTTTCTCCTTCCCACCCTGCCTTCATTTGCCTGGCTGTTTTCTTTTTCCCCTCCTAATATTCTGCATGTATGCTATTTTACTTGACTTTTCCTGTCAGAAATATAAAGAAATACTTTGATTTCAGTAAATGCAGGCTTACAACATTTTTGTGAGTGCTATAATACTCAGCTGTATGAATGAAATATACTTTAAAGAATTCCATATAATTATGTATCTCTTAATAATTTTCATGCATATTGCCATAAATAACATGGAAATCATGTTTGGTAATCTTTTTACAAAAAATACCTGGAAGTAAAATGGCTTGCCAGGAAGATTTTACTAATTAATATTACAGGACAGTGAATATAAGCCCATTTTACCATATTGTCATGAATATTATTTGGTAATCCTTATTTTGTGTGCCAATCTGTTATGTTAAAAATCTCTTTAAAGAAAACATATAGGAGCTGGGGGTGTGTGTAATTCATTGGTAGGATGCTTTTCAAGAATACACAAGGGCCGGGCGTGGTGGCGCATGCCTGTAATCCCAGCACTAGGGAGGCTGAGGCAGGAGGATTGTTGTGAGTTCGAGACCAGCCTGAGCTACAAAGTGAGCTTAAGGCCAGCCTGAACTGCACAGTGAGACCCTGTCTCAAAAAAGACAAAAAAAAGAAAAAAAAAAAAATACACAAGGCTGTGAAATAGATCCCAAGTATCCCATAAAATCCCCCTCCCAAAATGAATATTTCATTGACTGCAAATGACATTGAGTAGTTGTCATTATGTTATTATGTTACTTGGGTGTTTTTACTTTGAGAATGGCTGACTCAGGGCTTCTCATTTTTTATTGTATTTTAAGACCTAAGTCCTTTTTTTTTTTTTTGCGGAACCGGTGATTGAACTCAGGCCCTTGTGCTTGCCAGGGAAGTGCTTATTCCACTGAGCCATCTCCCCAACCCATTAAGTCCTTTTTATATTTATGTAATAATCCTTTGTCATTTGTTAGAAATGATATTTTTGGTGCTGGGGAGATGGCTCAGTAGGATAAGTGCTTGCTTGGCAAGCACAAGGGCTTGAGTTCAATCCCTGGTTCTGCAAAAAAAAAAAAAAAAAGAAAGAAAGAAAGAAATGATATTTTCTTTATTTATTGCAATATTGGAAATGAAACCCAGGGTCTCACATGTGAGAAACAAGTTCTTCTTACTATTTTCCATTAAGCTATATCCTCAGCCTTTTGGTTTTTTCTTAATTTCATTTTCGAGACATGGTCTCACTTAAATTGCCCAGGCTGACCTAGAACTTGTATTCTTTCTGCCTCAGTCACCAGGATAGCTACGATTGTAGGCATACAACACTACCCTACCCCCAGAGGAAATAGTGTTTTCTTTTAAGGTATATTTCTTTTCATGGTCCCTAGCCAAATCCTGTATTCTGGATCTGATTTTCTATCCTAGCCTTAATGTAATCTGTTGCATACCTGCAGTGGAGTTTTTAATCTCCTGGACTTCTGTTTCATGTATTCTGTTTCTTTCCTGTGTTGGGCTTTCATGCTTTTCTGACTCTACTTTTTTTTTTTTTTTAATCTGTCTTTTTTTTTTTTTTTTTTTGAGGGAATTGGGGGTCGAACTCAGGCCCTTGTGCTAGCCAGGGAAGCGCTTATTCCACTGAGCTATCTCCCTGCACCTCTGTGTCTGTTTTAATGTTGTTCATTTTTGATTGTCATTTCTCTTTGCACCTTAGAGATTACTTGCTCTATAGCTTTTTTTCTTTGGTGGAATCGGTGCTTGAACTCAGACCCTTCTACTTGCCATGGAAGCACTTATTCTACTGAGCCATCTCCCCAGCCCCTTCTATAGCTTGTTACATTTGTTTTTTTTCAACTCCTGTTACTATCATTTGAGAAAGTTCCAGTGGTTGGCTTCTGATTTCTTCTATCTCCCTGGGCTCTAGTCTTGTCCTAAGTGGGCTGGAGAATGTGGGCTTGCATTTTGCTTCTGTGTCTTGTCATTTCCTGTTCTCTATTATTTATACAGTATTGTTTTCTGTGTGAATTCTTATGGGCTTTTTATGGTAGATAGCTTTACTCATAGTATCAAGGCTTCCCTAAGCAATGGCTGTTTTACTGGTATGTCTTCTAGATGTATGTAGTTCTTGGTCTTTGTGTCTATCCAGAGAACCTACCTTTTTAAGATGTTGAGGATAAAAATTGTTACCTATTTGACTCAGCACCCATTCCTTTGGTACTGGAGTATGGTGATGGTAATGATCCCATACAATCATATAGGACAGAAAAACGGATTATAGAGGGTATGGTTTCCTGGCTGAAGTAGTGCAATTAACAGTAACAATAGTCTTTGAGTGCAGCCTAGCTACTGACAAACTGTGGTAACCTTTAACCTGGTACTTTTAACCATAGGAGCAGATTCTACAGTTGTGTAACGGAATCCACCATATACCAGGAACCTGTATGCAATGATTCTCTCTTTAGTAGAGTGACTTTACCATGATTCGCGGTTACATGATTAAGCTTGGGGGCCATAGATTGGTCACCCATGTTTTGGGAAACTGGAGGACAGAAAAAGGAAAGAATGGAAGAGGAAGTAGAAGAGTATAGTATTGAAGTGAACTGGGCAGAGAAGAGGCAATGTTTATTCAAATGAAAGTATCAGCCTGAGGAGATAGCTCAGTAGAATAAGCACTTGCCTGGTAAGTGCAAGGTCCTGAGTTCAATCCCCAGTACCACAAAAAAAAGAAAGTATCATAAAATCAGGTTAGTTTGCAAAAAATAATTAGACAAGTAGATGAAAGCATAAAGGAAGATGATAAATCTAAGTCATTAAAGAAAAAGAGTAAAAACAGAAAACAGAAATAACCCTAAAATATAAAATAAGACCAAATTAAACTAAATTTAAAAAAAGATCTCAAGTAGACAGAAAAAGGAAAACTAATCAAACAAACAAAAATAAATGGAGTAAAATTTCTCTGGTGCTGGCAGTTTTGTGGTGGGTCCAAGACTGATCTCAGAAATGTGTTGTCTCCTCCAGCCAGTTTTGTAGTAAGATTTGTGCTGGGTGTAGGGCTGATCTTGGCCTCTGTATGTGGGGGCTAGGACTGGCATTCTGTTGCTGGGGTTCTGTGCAGTCCTTTGAGATCTTCACATATGTGAAAGAATGGTGGTCTCCTCTGGCCCCTTGTATTCCACTTGTCCATGTTTGCAGTGTTGGTTCAACACTGTTCACCCAACTACTGGTATATGTGTCCATACCCAGGTCTTGGGGGACCCTACCTGGAGCTGTCTGGTGTGTGCATCCTGCTGTTGCTGCCACTGTGGATGCCTTGCTGGGTTGCTGGGGACCCTGCCTGGGATGGTCTGGCCGAAATAATGTAGAGATTACATTTCTGGGCCAGGGAGATAGCTCTGTAGAATAAGCACTTGACTGGTAAGCACAGGGTCCCGAGTTCAATCCCCAGTACCACAC
>PVKA01035691.1:8819-22507 GCA_004027165.1 Ctenomys sociabilis
CTGGACAACCAATAAGCCTATGTTGTTAAAATCTGCCCCCAGAGCCTCTCCAATCAGGTTTATCCCCGTATCCCTTAACCGCCATTTTGCTTCTGTAACTACGCTTGCTTGCCCCTCCCGTTCTGAGGTTTTTAGCTATAAAACCACTTGCCACCCGCCCATCGGGGGGCTTTTTCCTTCTGCGTAAGGAAAACCACCCAGTGGGTACCACCTAAAATAAAGCGCTTCTTCTCTTTGTGGACTTGCCTCGTTGTTACTTTACTTGATTTTTGGAGTACAACAAAAACTACAAATTAAATTTAATAACAATAACATTTAATAAAGGTAATAATAAAATAATGATAAGATGGAGTGAGTGAATTTCTCATATGTTATTGTTTGAAAGACCAAATAATATAGACAACTTAGAAGATAATTTGAGTTATGTAATTTATTTTAAATATTTTTATGATTTAAAGATAAATCAAAAAAGGCTGTCCAAATAGTTCAGTGGATTAAGGCACCTGCGAGTAGGCACAGGGGCTGGGTTTTCCATCCCCAGGCCGGCCTGCTGGCCCTGCCTCCAGGACGCCCTGAGATGATGATTGAGACTGGGTGTGGTAACATGCACCCACAATCCCAGCTCTTGAGAGGCTGTAAACAGGCAGATCACTCTGAATCCAGTCTAGTAGTGAGACCTTGAATACCCTGTAGACCCTTTCCTAAAAATACAAAAAAAAAAAAAAGATAAATAACAAAATAGAATTAAATTTTTAATTCTTTGCAGATATTAGTTTATAAAAGGCATTTTCATTCAGAAATATAATCTAAACATATTTCATTTTACCACTCTCTTATGGGTACACAAGATCATCATGAAATTTTCATATGAGATAAAAGTATGAAAATCTGACTTGGAAAATCAAGAAGAAGAACTAGAATCAGATACATGCAGGAGGAGTTTGGTCCTGAGTCTGGAGTGGCAAAGTAGCGTGGATAACGTTCCTGGTGGCACAGGAGCCATGTGGAGGTCGGACAGAGGGAATGTATTGAGAAGGCCCCAGATGGACAGAGTACACCTGGTGCAAAGCCCAGCAGCCCTGAGTCTGCCTCTCCTGCAGGCTGACCCCTGGGGAACCTCCTCATCCTTTCTCTTAAAGTTACTTTGAGTTCAAAATCTTTCAACAACAGAATTAAAATGTTTTCATAGCATTCTCAATTCTGTTAAAAAATGATACATATTAGTGAAGAAAAATTACTTTAAAATTAGTTTGTATATCTTCCTTAAATTCCTGGGACGAAATTGTTTTTCCCTGGAGGTAAAATTCACTGGCAAAATTAAATTAAGATGTAATCGTTGCATGAGGTAGGTGATTTTAATTTCAGGACCAATCAGGACCATGGACAAGGCCTATCTTAATGGGTATGCAGTTTCTTTCTCCTTGACCCTAATATGAATTCAGTTGCACTGGAGTGAAGATAGGAGAAAGCAACCTTTTTGTGCATGTGTAAGCATAATTTATTTATTGGGGAAAAGAAATCTCTTGTCCGACTGAGGGACAGGAGGGCAGCCCTGAGCCGGTGGTCCTTGGGAAGTTGTCTTTCCAGGGACTTCTGTAGAATAAACCATGTGGTGAGGCCTGTCTAAGGTGGTCGAGAACACAGAAAGTCACTTAGGTGGTCATAAGGTGGGAAAAAACTGTTGTCAGCCAAAGAAATTAGAAGTACCACTGCTCAGGTAAAATTGATTAAATCCAGCACCAAATGGGGAAGCAAGTCACATAGCAAGAGGGAACAAATATGGGATAGGGTCTCTTCCTGTTAGGGGTTGGTTAGTGCCTCATTTGAACTCTTTCAAGGTGATTGAAACCTATTTAGAATATCAATTCCTGATGACCATCCCTAGGGAAGTATGTAGCTGTATTTTTTTTCCTCTTTTGTCTTGAGGTCTGGCCCATAGGGAGTGTCTGTCTCTTCCAAGTCGCAAGGTCACCTTGTCTTTCATAATGTCTCTTTGAATGTCTTGTCCTGTCTGACTGCATATAATATTTCTATCTAATTCAGCTGCCTACAACATTCCCCCCTCTGAAGAAGTAATCTGAACTGCCATTAAGGAACCATGGGTGATGACTGCTCTAGCTTCTTCAGGCTAAAAGGGGTCGTAGTTGTGAAATAGTAGTCAGAGATACTCTCCGGACATCTCTGCCAATTGACCTACAAAATTTTTTGACTAGTCCTTTTATAATCACAAACTAAAAAAGGTTATTTCATTGCAGATCCTTCTACTAATGTCTCAATAGGTGTTCAAAATATTAGATATCAAATCAATGGTTTCTAAAATGCTGAGGTCCCCTGGACTTTATCTTTATCATTTTTATGGGAAGTCATTACTATCTGCTTGGTGAAAATCATTTTTTACTGTATTCATAATTATCCTGATGATGTTATTATTTGCCTGATACATATTTAACTATTTTTTTGGCTTTTTCCTCCAGACTTAAAAGGCTATTCTGCCTACCCAAGGTAAACACACATGGTACCTACTGAGGACCTTCAGGGAGAAAGCAATTTTTAAAGAGGTTACCTGATGCTGTTTGACATTTCTCCTGTGGTCCACCATTTAGGAAACACTGAGTTAATTTATACATAAAATATAGACAATCTTTGCTCTTTAATCTCCTTTTCTGAGTACATAGAGTCTTATCTACATTTTCAGAAGAAGTTGTATCTGCCATGTTCCCAGAAATGTTTTATTTACTCAGTTATCATGGTTCTGGGGCCATTTGCTAAATTTTCCTCCTAGAGATTATTTGTTTCATCATACTTCTTACAAAAGTTCACTGGTATTAATGAATGCAGAAGTGTTTGCAACTAGTAGTAGAGTATTTAAATTTTATTGAACTAAAAGCACCATAATAGTGTTCTGTTCTGGGACAGCATCCTTTATAGAGCTTCTGTCTACACTGCATTTTTATTAATGATGTTATTTAATATAGAACAATGAGCATCAGATCCTGGAGAATTCCACACTGCTCTTAACCCAGTCTCGCCCACACCAAAACTGCAGAAATGAAACACAATGTGTTTGGATGCAAACCAGTAAATTTGTGATGGTTTCTTATAGCAGTGATTGAAATAAGCCTTTGTTGGAGAAATACCTGATTATATGGCTGGAGCAGAGACCATGTGAACGGAGCTGAGACTGTCTTCTGAAGAACAAGTGTTGCCAAACCAAGTCCTTTTACTCACTGCTTCAAAAAAGAGTCAAGGGAAATGTTTATATAGTAAACCAGCAAAACCATGAAGCCTGACGACTAGAATGTGGACATAACATTTTAAGTCAGCATATGTTTAAAGTATCTTTTACTTTTATTAAACAGACAATGGAGGAGATAACATTAAGAAATGACTTGTTACAAAATACTTTTAAACATTTCTGGCGATCTGGGATAGGATGCTGAAAAACTTATGTAAGAATCATCACCATCATCATCATCTGTTGATTATAACCCTCCTATGAATCTTGAAAATATATTAGTTGTCCTTCTCTTGGTTTTATCAGTCTTGAAAGTAGTGGAGAAAGATTAGAGAAGATTTGGATAAATCAACCATGTACTGATAGTTTTGGACAAAATCTTCTCAAGTGACTAACTTGTCTTCATGTACAGTTGAGCAAAATCAATCTGATTCAAAGGCTGAAATAGTAAAGGAGACTGGTGCAACATGTAGGCAGACATGCTAAGGTTTTCCATACTTTTTAGCCAACCATCCAACACCTGGGTAGGTCCAAATCAGTGAATTTGCAAAAAAAAAAAAAAAAAAGGAATGAGGACCCTTGAAAAATACCTTAGGTAAATCTTAGCATCATAATGGCCACATCAGAGGAGCCACTAATGGGAAAATTAGAGGATGAATAATAATTTATTGCTCAGGTCTGTGACTGCCATAAGAATATTTTTTTAAGTCAACTAAAAGCAAATAGTAAGAGTGAAGATGAGCAGGCAGCCTTCCATTCCTATGACACGGTACCTGAGATAAGGAGATGGGCTTTGATTTGATGGTTTGTTTTGCTGTGGTTTGGTTTTGATGGTTTCAGTCCATAAACAGTAAACCCCACTGCTTTTGGTGCACTGGAAAGACAGTACATAATGGCAGGAACAAGAGACATAGTCAGTCATGTCCCCACAATGGACATGTGAGAGAGACAGATGAAAAATCTCACGTTCCAGTACCCCACGGAGAGGAAGCCCCAGGGTCTAGTTTTTTTTTTTTTTTTTTTTTTTTTTTTTTTTTTTTTTTTTTTTTTTTTTTTTTTTTTTTTTTTTTTTTTTTTTACCTTAGTAACTCAGTAGCATCACAGGCTGCCGGAAAAGCCTTCAACATCGGGAGCCAGAAAAGCCTTCAACATTGGGATCTTCAGGGGACACATCTGAACTGTAGCACTTGAATAACATTAATGACAGGCAGATTTTGAGTATTACTCAATGAGCTTCAAAACATTCATAAATGCATGAATTGAAGCACTCATCCAAACTTATGCCACTTCGATGATTTTCAGAAAGGTGCTGTGCAGCCTGCTACAGCGTCCATTCTCCACCTCGGTGTCACCATTATCCTGATTTTATCGGAGCGATAGTTGAAGTGTTTCTCATTTTAAGATGCTTGCGTGAGTAGATTGTACTATGAATAGACATATGCGTCTGACTCTGTAGCATGTTTGTTTTTCAGCTTCATTCGTGTTTTCCTACTATCAGCGTGTCATTTTATTGCTGATTGCATGACCACAGGATGATTATTCATTCTTCTTGACCTTGTGGGTTCTTTCCATCCAGGGGCTGATATCTGTTAGCATTCTTTTTCTCTTTCTTTCTTTCTTCCTTTCTTTCTTTCTTTTAATAGGACAGTTTCAATAATTAATACCTTGTACAGAGTTGTCTTCCTCGTGGTCATCCGCAGTACAAGAAGCAGACAGATTATCCTGTCCAAGCACTATTACTATCAATCTTCTCGCAGAATCAAGCAAAAGTAGCTGCATACCTATCCTAATTATTCTGCTTTTACAAATACAAAATGATCCTTCCCTTGTGTCCCCTTTTTTTGTCTAGTCCTGTCAGAGATGGGCATTCTATTGGAATTTAAATATTACAGGTGTTCGACCCACACGTGCAAATATCTCATAGTCTCCCTAGTATGAGAAATCAAAAGAAGAAGTGCAAATAGAAATGTGTTAGCATTCTTTTAAAAAGGGTCTTTCATTTATACTGGAAAAAATACTTAGTCTTAAAGGTTACTCTTCAGAGGATCATTTTACAGTCTCTCCAGCCCTAAATAAAATTTTCAGCTATCTTTATCTTGACAAATACTTCACGTTGTCAGATATCTTAGCTGTTCCTGTTACAGTGAGTGCATAATGGCAGCTCATTATCATTTTAATAGTTCTTTCTCTGATGACTAATAGTGGTGAGCAATTTTTCATACAATTACTGGCTACTTATAGCTTCCTTTCTGAAGAGTTTCCTTGTAGTTGTATTTTTTTGTTTTTGGTCCTATTTTAATTAGATTGTTTCTCCTTTTGCAGGATTGCAAAAGCTTACATTCTGGATTCTTCTTTTCTGTGTAGAATGGCAAATGTCTCCTCCTAGTGGATGGCTCACATTTCCATTCTATTAAAGAGCACAAAGGATTAATTTCAATGACTTTTTATTATCTTAAAATTGGGATTTTAGTTTACTGTTTGAAATGTAAAGTCCTAAATCATAAATTCTAAAAGGTAAATTCCATGTCTATACTATTTTTCCTAAATGTTTATGGTATGAACCTTAGTACTTAAGGCTGGAGAGATACCTCATCACATGCTATTCTGGCCCCAGAACCCTGGGCTCACAGTATTGGCCCCAAAACTGGGCATGGTGGAGCAAGCCTATAATCCCAGCCCTGAGGACTCTAAGCCGTGTAGTGAGTAGCTGTACCAAATAAATAAATAGTTTTAAAAAGCTTAAGACTAAAATCCATTGCAAATTCTGGATTTGACTGATCATTCCTCTCTACACGAAAATCTATGAAATCTAACACAAATACTGATCTTTATCTATCTTATAGCTTTGTTGTGAATTTATTAAAAATGTGTGTATCATTTATATGGATATTTTCTGTATACTGTTTGTCATTTTGTATGTTCTATTTTACATTTACCTGTTTTTTCACAAAGTGCCAAAAGCCACATTACCTTGACTACTATACTTGTTCAGATAGTATTCAAGTATATGAATCTAATGAATCCTCTGACTTTGTTATTTTTTTGAAAGTTACTTAGACTGCTCTTCCAATTTTCCTTTTTCCATAAGATTTAGAAACAACATTTTAATGATGACCAAAGGATGAAAAAAAAAATCAATTTAAATTATTTTTTGAAGTAGCATTGAGTAATAGGTTCAGTTTGGGAAGAATTGATATTTTGCTCAATTTTGAGTTCTTTAAATTACATAAGCACAGACTGGCAAGATAGCTCAGTGGACTAAGTGCCTGCTTAGACAAGCAAAAAGGCCAGGGTTCAATCCTTGGCACTGCACACTGTGCCGGCCCCACCCCTGGGCATGCTGAGCCGGCCACCCAGTCTGGGCATGGTGGCACACACCTATAATCCCAGCTCTGAGGATGCTGAGAACAGGGGATCACTATGAGTCCCCCCTACATGGTGTGATTCTGTATGAAATACATAAAAGAAAAATATATTCCATAAATCAAATCTTCTATAATATTTCTTGGCAATTTTTGAGTTTTGTTATAGACATATTATAATTGCATCTACAAATAATTTTAGATAATGCACAGAAATAAAGCTTTGCTCTTTAACTTACCTAGCAACATCACTGAATTCATCTCTTGTTTTTAATTTTTTTTATTTTAGTCTTATTGAGACAGGTTTTCACAGTGCATTTCAGGCTTGTCTTGAACTCATGGTTGTACTCCTGCCTCAGCCTCTTGAGTGGAATACTGCAGGCTATAAGCCACCACACCCAGCCTTCTAATGCTATTTGAATTAGTGTCAAGATTTTTTGTCAGCAATCATGTATTTTAAAGATAACTTTTCCTTTTTTCCAATAATTCTGAATGCTTTTATTATCTTGCACTATTTCCCATCTATGGCAAAAACTAAATAAATATAAAAATGAACAGCCCTATTTGTTTACAAACCCATGTAATGCCTTCAGTATTTCCTTGTTCCTATGATGCTTCTTGTACTTCTTTTCAGAGCCCTTTCTCAGAATGGGGATGCACTCTCCCATCCTCATGCGTACTGTATGTGCAAGTACTTGACTCATGAATATATGTTAAATTTTATCAAGTTGATTTTTTTCAATGGAAATGATCATATCTATTTTTTTCATCATATAGATTAAATTTGATAATAGAATATTATCTTTCTAGAATAAACTTACATTTAACCATAATAAATTTCTATGTTTACTGACTCTTAAAGATTTTTGCATGTGGTTTCACAATGGTTACTGAATAGTACTCCAATAAAGAGCTCAGTTAGATAAAAATATTATAGGAAGGCAGGCAGGTCTGCATCCTTGAAGGAGCTGATGTAGAAGACCAGATATTTTGGGACTGTGGGAGAGAGAAGCCCCTTCACTAGGGGAAGATCTCAAGACATCAGATCTTTAAAAAATTCACCCACATACTTCCTAAAGATAAAATCAAGGATTGATAGTCTACCTAGGCATCTATCACCTTAAGGAAGCCAGGAAGAGCCACTAGACTAACCCCCTACAGGAAGGGACCCTGTTTCGTATTCATGTCCACTTGCTTCCTTACTTGATCTGATTTAATCAATGTTAAGTGAATAAGTACACACTGATCTTCCTGGTGAACCACAGTTCTGTTCCACTTCATATCCACATGGCCATTTCCCCTGATTTCCCCACAACTGACCCACTTCATATTGTGATTTATGTCTATAAAAATCCCTGGAAAAGGCAGGGACCTTGACACCATATTCAAGACCCCTTCTGTTTCTCTCTCACACAGAGTTTTCCTCTGCTAAAAAATTATTTTGCTCTTAAATTCCACTGTTCCTAAAATTTATTTATTCATTCATTCATTTATTCACTCATTCATTTATTTAGTATTAAGTACTGAATCCAGAACTTGGCACTTTCCATGCAGGTGTGGACCTGCTGAGCTGCATCCCCAGCCCACACCCTGTGATGGTAGAGAACATGAACTCGGAACATGAACTAGACATCTAGCAGGCTGACAGTTTCTTTCCCATGTTTCAGTACTTTTTATTTTTTACTTTATCTTTTCAATCTTCTTTTGTGCATTTGTTTTCATCTTGACCACTCTCTTTTCAGCCTTTTCTCCAGAAGTTTGTAAAACTTGTTGGAAAGATAAATCTTTCCTCTTATTTTATGTGATTGGGTAAAGTTATTAGTTTCTTCCTAACTTTGTTGAATATCATTCATGAAAATATTTAGACCTGAAATTTATAATCAATCATAAATGTAGTTTTTAATAAATATAAGGAAATTATCTTTCATAAATTGTTTTTCAAAAACTATATCTATTCTACAAAATTTGACAGGTATTTACATAAAGTTGTTCTATGTTGTTTTATTATTTTGACTTTAAAATATCATGATTGTAGTAATATCCATTTATCATTAATAGTCTAGCTTTGAAATTTTCTTAATATTCTTTATAAAGAATTTCTAAAACATCCTGTATTATTTATTTCTGTTTCCTGAGTTTTGTTGAGGGCTAATCACATTTTGAGGAGCCCAGCTTATTCTTCGTTTCTTATCATGCAAGTATAAACCTTTAACTTTGTTTTCTATTTAAAATTTGTATGTGCCTGTATCATTTGAAGCTTGTTTTTAACAGAATCCCACAAATCATGTCATTCAGTTAGGTTTATTTTCTAAATGCCATTTTAATTTTTTCTTTTATTATTTTTAATAATTTTATTGATAAACAAATACCCATTAGACAGTTTCATTTTTTTTCAACTTTACTACATATTGGGGATGCTTTTCTACAGCTGTTTTCTTCTTTTTCAGGTTCCTTGAGTACTCACTTTTCAATATCTGCATTTGTGAAATGAAGCTCTTCAAAATCTTTTTCCAACTTGGGGTTCTTGCCGTGAAATTTCTCAAGACATTTCTGAAATTGTTCTTTATACTTTTGCTTTAGAAATGTCATTTTACCATATCCACTATTCCAATTCTAGATTATGGCTTTTGTTGTGTTTGTTTTCTCTTACGTTGAGAACATGATTAAATTCTGTTTGAGATCTAGTTGGCCTTGCTGACAAGTTGTCAGGCCAACTATAAATCTTATGCTTGTAGCTTATTTGAGCCCTGCACTTTCTCTATACATTAATGTTGCTAAGATTTGCCTAGGATAACATTTGTTTGTTTGGTTTTTTTTCATCAGCTTGCTTAAAAGCTCTAAAATTCAACAGAGGTTTGAATCAGCCTTTCTTATTTTGATAGTCTTAATTGGCCTTTGTTGTACTTTAAAGGCCTTCTTATTCTTCAAATATAACAAATTTAGGTAGTTTATGTTATATTTGATTATAAGACACTAACAGGGTGCCATTTGTAACTCCCTAGTAAATACTATTCATGTACGACGGTAAATACGAGTGCACAGGCAGCAAGAAGTTGTTGCAAAAGCCCAGCAAACATTCCCAATTCTAGGCTACAGTGATCCAAAAAGGAAACTCCCTGCAGTATAAAATCAGCTGTTAATTTAATTAATATAAACTGGCAAGAATGACATGCTTTGGCTAAACATTTTGTGTGTAAGATTGAGAGAAAAATTTAAAATGAATTTAATAAGTTACCTAAAAAAAAGCTTCATGCAAAGGCTAAAACATCACTATATTCTCAGTCAGATAGTTCTAGTCAATGTATATTAATGTTTACTTAAATCTTTTCAATATGTTTCCTAGAAAGAACACATATCAGTTTGGAATTATAAATAGATATTTATGCTGAAGATACAAGGATTTTAAATGGAACAAACTATTTCTAGAAATCAAACAAAAGTAATCCAGAAACCAAACACAATGAACCACAGGGAATCTCTGGTGGAACTAAATTTTTGTTAATTGATCACTTTTTCTATAAAATATTTTGTGTACAGTTTTAGAAACTCTAAAAGTAATAAGTTAATTATATTTATCTATAATATTCTATATTATTCTAACATACTGTTTACATTTAGTTTTATAAATCTTCAATCTTGAGAAATCTCATCATCAAATGACGATCACTTTTTCTCCTCTCAATTTATATTTAAAAAGTCCTTCGCATCATCAAAACATTATAAAAGATTATTTATTTAACTAGACAGCAATACTTTTCCTGATATAATTTTGACCTATTTATGTTAAAAATACATAAAAGTCGATATGCAAATTTTTATATAGTTTCACTCATTTTTTTATAATGATCAAATTTAAATTTTTGTTAAAAATGTGTCTATCTTTATGACTAATTTTTAAAAAGTTTTAATTTATTTATTTGGTACAGATCTCACTATATAGCTCAGGCTCATAGTGCACCTCCTGTCTCACCCTTCTCAGTGCTGGGATTACAGGGTGTGCACCACCATGCCCAGGTTCAGTGGCTGGCTCAGCAAGCCTGATGTTCCAGAGCTGGGCAATGTATGCTGTACCAGGGATTGAAACCTGGTCCTTGCACTTGCCAGGGAGGCACTCAGACTGCCAAGCTACCTCCCCAGCCCTGTTTCTAATTATTATATTGACAAATAAGCTCAAAGTAGTGTGGCTCTTTTGATCATAAATGTCCTATATGTTCTTTATGATATTCGATTATTAATCAGTCAGTTAACATGCAGTTTTTTTATTTTAATAGGAAAAAGGCAATTTTGTAATTGTGTTAATTTTTTAAAAACCTATAACTTAAATTTTAACACTTTTTTGTATTAATTTTCTTTCTATGGATCTTGTTGAATTTTTAAAAATGCTCCTGTTTTATAATTTTAATCATTTTAAATTACAGTATTTCAAAATTTGGTAATAAATGTTACAAATATTTTCTGGAATAAGTCATCATTTTAATTTTATTTACACATAAGTGTTAATGAATACATTAATAAGGACTTAAAACCTACATGAAGCGACAGGGAGATAGCTCAGTAGAATAAGCGCTTGACTGGCAAGTGCAAGGGCCTGAATTCAATCCCTGGTTCTGCCAAAAGGAGAAAAGAAAACCTAAATGAAATACAGCACACATTATGAGAATCATAACAAATATACTAAATGCTTTATTTTAGTGGATTTCCATTAACTAATGTATGATCCTTGCATACATGGTCATTTGAAATGAAAAATCTTTAATAAAATTAAAGTATGGATTTTTTTTAGAATGAATTTTCTGTTTTATCTGTCCACATTCTCTTTATTATTTGTCATTTTTCACTAGTGTGCTATCCACTGAGAAGCAACTTAGCTCTTTTAATTCCATCCTGACGAAGGCTCAATTTCCTGAAACCTACTTAAAAACTTAACAAATTTTAAAATTGTACTCAATTATTGTCAAGGAATGATTCCTTAAATAGTGTGTAATATATAGTTATAATATACATATAGGAAATCTAAGCCATGTGCATTGTTCTAATTAATAGATAATATGGCCAGAATATGGCTGGATACATCATTTATTTCTACAGTCACTTATTCCAGAAAAAGTGAGATATATTATATACTATTATTTTATAGTAACATGAAATATATGTTACCTTGATCTAGACATATTAACACAATATTCTATTCTTAATAGGATTTTTGATTACAACAATACATGTACTTTAAAAGGATGACTTTTGTATACTTGTGAGTCACATGTTTTTTGCTAATGATTTCTTTAAAAGTTATGTTTCATTAAAATTGTTCTCTTCATGATTTGCTGTATTCGATTTGCTAGGATTTTATTGAGAGTTTTGCATCTATGTTCATGAAGGAGATTGGCCTGTAGCTCTCCTTTTTGGTTGTGTCTTTCCCTGGTTTTGGAATCAGTATTATACTTGCCTCCAGAAATGATTTTGGGAGGACTGCTTCCTTTTCAATTTCACTGAAGAGTTTGTGGAGTGTGGGGATTATATTTTCTATAAATTTCTTGTAGAATTCAGCTGTGAATCCATCAGGACCTGGACTTTTCTTTGTCAGCAGGTTTTTTATTACGTTTCACATTTCTTTGGCTATTATTGTTTATTGAGAGTTATTATATCTTCTTGGTTCAGTTTTGGTAATTTGCACCTTTCAAAGAATCTGTCCATTTCTTCTGTGTCTTCTATTCTGTGAGTGTAAAGATTCTCAAAGTAACTATTGATAATCTTCTGCATTTCCTCTGGGTCTGTGGTGATTTCACCCTTTTCTTTCCTTATTGCATGTACTTGAATTTTTTCTTGCCTCTTTTTGATGAGGTTGGCTAGAGGCTTATCAACTTTATTTTATTTTTCAAAGAACCAACTTTTTGATTTGTGGATTCATTGGCCATGACTCATCCACATAGATGATGCAAGGGATCTACAGAGTAAGGTACAGGATTACAAGATAAACCCTGAGGGGACTTCACTGACCTCATCAGAAATGAAAACTACATGCTTTGGTATATAGGTCTTGCTCTCTCTAGGTCTTAACCATCCAGTAGAAACATACAAAAATGAGGTATACAACATGGGGCCATAATAATAAGTTGAGCTGTAAATGGTGACGGTGGACAACTTCTTCAGATAAACCACTATTGTTGTGGATTGCTGGACTGTGTTGGATTACGTTGTCAAGTGCAGGCACCTAAATTGATTTAATGACAATGGAGTGCTCATCTTTGACAGGTCTAGACAAAGCAAGGGGTATAGAAGGGAAGAATCATGATGTGTGTGTATGGACAGTACAGTTGGGATAGATACCCTATGCTTCTACATAATTCTATGAGAGGCAAGATTTGCACTAATGGTGGTTGACAGCATATTATGTCGGCTTCTAGTACTGTGGACAACCACTAGGAAAATAAAAAGGTAGAAAGTATTAATTATTGAATCTTTGATGTAATTCAGGTATAAAAAATAAGATACACAAACAGCTACACTCTCTTAATTTACTGCTAAGAGACATCTGCTATAATAATGTCTGTAAGTACAATATCATGTATGCACCTTGTGTGACACCAAAACATTATGAAAACAGTTTGCAATGTATTAATTTATCAAATCTGTCCTGTTAAGGTGTCTTAAAACTGTCTCTTTGATATTTGTACTTCAATAAAATAAATAAAATAAAATAAAAAATAAAGTTTTTCTCCCAAGACCTTAAATGAAATTATGATATATGAATAGAGTAGAATTACAAAATCCTTGGCAAGAAACAAAATGAGACACATTTGCCAGGTACTTAACCTGATCTGCGAGCAAGTCGACGTAGACCCTAGAGGGGGAGTGGGGATAAGAACGGGACAGGAAGGCACAAGAAATGGAGACAAGACAGGATTCTGATCAAGTCTCATTTATTGTATAGAAGCCAAACGTGTATTTGTCATGATATTTACCTGGTATTGTTTACTCCTTTGTAACCTGTATTTAATTGACTGTCCTGTTTAGTGGGTTCCTTCCATTCTCTTTCATGGAGTTCTGGTCATTGTGGTCTCTCTCTAGAACCTCTTTCAGCAGCCTGTGAA
>PVKA01035692.1:0-22400 GCA_004027165.1 Ctenomys sociabilis
TGGCCTAGCAGTGTATAGAGGGCTGGCCTAGCAGTGTATAGAGGGCTGGCCTAGCAGTGTATGGAGGGTTGGCCTAGCAGTGTATGGAGGGTTGGCCTAGCAGTGTATGGAGGGCTGGCCTAGCAGTGTATAGAGGGTTGGCCTATCTGTGTTTCCTGTTTAGAATTTTTCTGTCTGCTTTTTATTCCCCTGATGCAGAAAGCTGTTCTTCTCTTAATATCAGAAAAATACTAGTTTATATGTCATTCTAGTTTTTAGGGCTTAATTAAAATAATAATTCTCCTTTTGAAATTTATTTTGATGAGTGGAAAGAGGCCTTGAATATTTTCCTGTCCCAAACTGTTAATGAATTGTTCCTGCTTCACTTATTGAGCATTCCACAGAATTTCTCATTAATTTCATTCCCTGTTGAATCAATACAAAATTCAGCCGTACACTTAGGCCTTTTTCCAGGCTTTTTATTCTTTCATAGTTATGTCTGTTCCTCCACAATGTGAAATTATTATAATTTTATAGCCCATTGCAAATCTGGTAGATAAAAGTCTATTATTTATATTTAAAAATTCCTTTATTATTTCCCATATTTGTATTTCCATTTGTACTTCAGATTTGAACTTTCATAAAGTTCAGAAATTGTTAGCACAATTGCATTCAGTGTACCTATGGCTTTGAACAGAATTAATAGACTTGTAAGGTTGTTTTTCCATGCTTGAGTTGGGAGGTCTTCTGTAACTGTGGATCTTTCTTAAAATGCCTCCACAAAATTTCCATGCTGCTTTAAAGACTTCTACACGTATCTTAATGATTTGATTCCTAGATAAACGTCTACCTATCTCTCGTCTGTTAGCCAATGAATCAGTCTCTATCCTGGACCTGTATCAGTGTTTTATCTATATTTATCATTTACTCATCTGCCCTCTCTTAATCATCAATCATCTATCACATGGCTATGTATCTATCCACCTGCCGTATCTATCTATCTGGCTATTTATCTATCATCTATCATGGTTTCCAGTTGGGAATCCATATGTCTCCCAGGGGACATCTTGTGCTATCTGGAGATAATTTTAGTTGTCAGAGCTGCTGGCATCTGGTGAGATCAGTGATGCTGTCAAGCACCCTGCAGGCCTAGGACAGCGCCTGCACCAAAGAATTACCCCAGGGCAAATGCCGGCAGCACTCAGGCTAAGAAGCCCTGTGCCTCCCCACACTTTGTTCTGTGGGGCAGCTGTGTGTTGGCCAGTGACTGAGGGAATCTGCCTGGCTTTGCTGACATCTGCGCATCTGCTTTGAGCCCTGGGACCATGGCACTCCCTCAAGAGATCACCGACAAAGGGAAAAAACAACCCACAGGATGGGAAAACAATTTTAGCCAATTGTTCATCAGACAAAGGAGTTCTATATAAAACATGTAAAGAATTGAAAAAAAAAAAAAAAAGATCTCCTAAGGGCTGGTCAGATAGCTCAGCGGAGTAAAGCACCTGCTTAGGCAGAGTGCAGTGGCTGGGTGTGCTGTGCTGGCCCTGCCCACAGGGCACACTGAGGTGCTGACGGCGTGGTGGCGCACACCTAGAATCCCAGCACTTGGAAGGATGTAAACAGGAGAATCACTACGAGTCTAATCTATGTAGTGAGACCCTGTAGACCCTGTACTAAATACATTAAACAAACATCAACAAATAGACCCCTAAATTCAGGGACACAATCCAAAATAGAACATCTGAGATGAATACACACTTCCCAGATGAAGAAATACAAATGGCAAATAAATATATGAAAAAATGTTCAAAACCATTGGTCATTTGAGAGATGCAAATTAACATCACTCTGAAAATGGCTATGATCAAGAAATCAACCAATACCAAATGCTAGAGGGCCTGTGGAGAAAAAGGAATCCTTCTGTCCAGATTGGTACACCACCATGGGAATCAGTGTAAAGATTCTCAAAAAAACTAAGAATAATGATCCCATCCCACTCAGCTATTCCCCTCTTGGTATTTTTCCAGAAGAATGGAAAACATCAAACCACAGTGATATATGTGCACCAATGTTTATGGCAGTGTAATTTGTCATAGCTAAATCTTGAGTACAACCCAAATGTTCATCAACCAAAGAACTGATAAAAAAGATCTGGTGTTTTTATACATTGGAATACTCCTCTGTCATAAAGGATAAACGTAAGACTTTTACATTATAGGTAAATGGATGCAACTCAAGATCACACTCATAAATGAAATAAAAAATCAAACTCACATGTAGAAACACTATATTGTCTCCCTGGTGTGAGAAACCGAAAGAGCAAATAAACTCTAAAATATACAATCAATATTGTGAAATGGGAAGAAATTGTTCAAAGGGAATAAAGGAAGTAGGGTGAGTGAAAGGGGAAAAGGGCAGTAGGGAAAAGGAAAAAGTTGAAGTCAGTTACACTATTAGTGCCTCTTAGTTCACTACAAAGGTTTGTGCTGGGCTAGGAATGTAGCTCAGCGGCATAAGCGCTTGTCTGGCAAGGGCAAGGTCCTGAGTTCCATCCTTGGTACTGCAAAAGAAAAAAAAAAAGGAAAAGAAAAAAGCTTGTGCTAATATCAATTGATGAAACTTTTGTACTTATCTTGTATCCTGAGCAACTATTTAAAATATAACTATATATAATGCATTAACTATTGTTAGTCATTTATTTTAATTAATTATTTATTTATTTATTTGACACAGGGTCTTGCTGTACAGCTCAGACCTGTAGTGATCCTCCTGTCTCACCTCCACAGCGCTGGGGACTACAGGCATGAGCCATCATGCCCAGTCTTGGGCCAGCACAGTGTGCCTAGGGTTTTGGGGCCAGCATGGCATGTGGTGCCAGGGATCGAACCTGGGTCCTTGTGCTTGCCAGGCAGGTGGTTAGACCACTGAGCTATCTCCCCAGCTCTGTTATTCTTTCAT
The DNA here is from genome assembly GCA_004027165.1 of Ctenomys sociabilis. NCBI lineage: Eukaryota > Metazoa > Chordata > Mammalia > Rodentia > Ctenomyidae > Ctenomys > Ctenomys sociabilis. Next base: position 2,938 of record PVKA01035692.1, read on the forward strand.
TATTTTCTTTATTAATAGTGAAATTTGATGAGCTGGGGTGATGGCTCAGTGGAATAAGCGCTTTCCTGGCAAGTGTAATGGTCTGAGTTCAATCCCCAGTTCTGCAAAAAAAAAAAAAAAAAAAAAAAATCGTATTTTTAGCTACTTTATAGATTGAAAGGAAGAAGAATTCACTACAAATGAATATTTTAGTTGATTAAATGACATAAAATTAATGTTTATATGCATGGTAAAATAACTTAAATGTCAACTAAATTATAAGACATTTGTAGGAAATATTACCAGTCTTGATTTTTGCAATAAAAAAGATTGAATTCAGGTCTTTGCCCTGATCTACATCCTCAAGCTTCTTTCCTCTTTTTTAAAATTATTTTCCTATGAAATTTTGTTTCACCTGTTTCCATTAAAAAAAAAAAAAAAAGAAAGAAAGAAAAGAAACAGAAAAATAAAGAGGCTGCATCCTTGACTTGAGTGGAGCTCAAGTGCACGAGGCTGTGTGGGCCCAGCTGCCGTTTGGCTGGGACAGTCTCTCAGTGACTCCTTGGTTGACAAGGAGGCCAGGTTTCCAGAGGAGGCCAGGGAAGCCTAAAAGGAAATCTGTGATTCCATTTTCAGAAATGTGCAAAACTTATTTCTGTTGCCAAAACCAGGGAAAGTGGTTGCTGAGGGTGGCGATGGAGGGTTGACAGGAGGGCATCATGGGAGCAGTTCACGGGGACTATTTTGGCACAGTGAGTTTGGAGGTCAGGTGAAGAGTGTTTAATTTCCTAGAGGTCTTTATTCCTTAGCAGGCACAGCACAGGGCCCACATGCTGTGCCCGCCCCGCCCCCGGGAGCGCGGAGCTGACCACCGAATCTGGTGTGGTGGCGCATGCCTATAACCCCAGCACTGGGAAGGCTGAAAGCGGGAGGATCACTCCGCTCGTCATCCCTTCGCTGGTAAGTAACTTTCACATCCCTGTTTTTACAGTTTCCTAAGCAATGCAGTCTAGTGTGCGTTCCTCAATTATTTCAATGTGGCAAAATACACATAACGATACAATTTACTGGGCTTACCATTTTGAGTGTCTGTGTCAGTGGCATTAGGTCCATGCACATGGTCGCCCAACCACTGCCACCATCCCTGTCCAAACTCATTTTGTGGTGCGAAACGGAAATCCCTTAAGCACCCACTCTTCATCCTCCCGCCCCCTGCCCGTTTCTACAGTTTTCACTCTTCTGGAGACCTCATGTAAATAGACTCAGACAGTATTTGTCTTCCTTATCGAACTTAGCATCGTGTCCTCAAGGGTCACTTATGCCGCAGTGTAGGTTGGAATTTCCTCCCTTTGTAAGGCTGGGGAGCACGCAGAGCGTTTATCCATTCTTCTCTTGGTGGCTATCGCCATGGCTTCTACTTTTTTGGCTATTGTGAAGAAGGCTGCTGTGAACATGGCTGTACCAATATCGCCGAGAGATTCCGCGTTCAATTTCTTTGCGTATCTACTCACAATGGAATTTACCTGATCATAGGGTAATTTTACTTTTAATTGTCTGAGGAACTTCCATACTCTTTTCTTTCTTTCTTTTTTTTTTTTTTTTTTTTTTTTGCAGAACCAGGGATTGAACTCAGGCCCTTGAGCTTCCCAGAGAAGCACTTATTCTCCCTGGCCCTACCATACTCTTTTCATAGTGACTGCACCACTTTATTTATTTATTTATTATTCATTTTAATGAGAAAAGATAAAATAGCAATGAAACAGTTTCAAAACAGGTTAGTAAGATGGTTAAAATAATTAATACATTGCACATTGTTGTCTTCATAGTAGTTATTCAGAGGACAAGATACAGACATGATATCTTGTCTAAACAATATTAATACAAACTTTTATTCTCAATGAACTAAGAGAAAGTAGCTGTATATCTGTCCTAACTCTCTTGTGTATACATATTCATATAGATATATATTTTTTTCTCTTTTTTAAAAATTTTTTTCCACAACAAAACTGTCTTTTATTTACACTTTTTGCACCACTTTATATTTCCACCCATGCTGCACAAAGGCCCCATTTCACTGGTACTTGTGCACCGCTTTCTGCCTCTATCTCTCTACCCCCTTCCCTCCCCCACCCTGGTAGGTGTGAGGTGTCATCCCATGGTGCTTTGGGTTTGCGTTTTTCAAACGCTTAGCATGGTGAGTGTCTTTCCAAGTGCTAATTGACCATCTGCATATCTTCTCTGGATAAATGTTTGTTCAAGTCCACTGTTCATTTTTTAATCTGCTGATTTGTGTTTCTGTAGTTGGGGAGTGTTTTTAAACAGGACATTTCAAGAACCACACAATATTGATCCTTCTGCATTTTTTCGCTGGATATTTTTATCTTCATTTTAATTGCTGCGTAGTGTTCTGTGTTCCGTGTGCACTTCTGTTCGTCCAGTCTCCTGCCGTGGAATGTTTAGGTGGTTTCCAGGTGCTCACGGTGACACTGCACATCCCTACTGGTTTCTGTGTGTTTATTTTTTAACCAGTCATAATAATGCTTTACAGCAGCTCCTTTGAGTTCTCTAGAAAGACAATATTATCATGGACTAAAAATGATGCTTTTGTGGCTTTCTCTCTCACAGTTGTGACTCACATCTACTGCATTTCTGGTTCTTTCACATTGCTTAGAACATTTCAGAACAATGGCAAACAGCAGCAGGAGCGGTGACCTTTCTCCTTTCGTTCTTGACATTAACAAGGCAGCCTCCTGTCTGTCACTGTGCAGGCTGATTTGGGCATTTCAGTTTGATTTAGGTATTATCTCTTTCACTTTATTCAAATGAACTTTTACATTAATTTCAAAAGTATGATTTGTTTTTCTTTTTTGAATCATGATAGTAACAAACGTCTAATATTAAAACAACTTCGGAGTTTTCCCATGTATTACTCTTCTAATCTATTCCAAGATTACGTTGGTTTATACTGTGCTTTGTTTAGTAAATTTGCATGTATAACATATAAGTATGGTTGGCATTTTGTGTAGATAATCTTTTAGGTTACAGTAGCAAGGTTTTTTTTCCTTCCATAATGGGGCTTTTAGTTTGCACTGGGAATCAGATTCAGGACCCTGTGCTTGCTGCAGGTACTTGAGGCTCTGAGCTATATCCCTGGCCTGTTTTTTTTTTTCTTAGTAGGGGCTTACTGAGATATAATTTGTGTGTAGTAAAGTGAATAAACTTTAGGTGGATAGCTTGATGAATTTTGGCAAATATGCACACGGCTATCATCAAAATCAAGATATAGCTTATTTTCAGGACCTAGAAACTTCTCTCAGTCCCTTCCTCGCCCCCCTCAGTAACCACATTTCTGATATCTATCAGCAGAGAATAGCTTGTCTGTGCTGGAACTTCATACACATGTGATCATGTGTCCTGTGCTTCTCTGTTTGACTTCTTTCATTAACATAGTATTTTTTTTTTTTTTTTTTTTGGTGCAGGGTCTCACTATGCATGCAACCCACATTCATAGTGATCTTCCTGCTTTTTGCCTCCCATGGGCTGGGATTACAGGCGCGCGCCACCGCGCCCGGATTGCATCGCCGGCTCAGCGCACCCGAAGGCGGGGCTGGCGCGGCTAGGGGAACCAAGGATCGAACACTGGTTCCTACGCTTACCTAAGCAAGCGCTTAGTCCGCTGAGCTATACCGCGGGCCCTAACATAGTATTTTATAAGTTTATCCAAAACATTATGTCAGCAGGTTTTCTGGCTTTCTAACATGCTAGATTTCATCTTTCTAGAATAATATTTTATCTATTTTAAAAAATGTCCTGAAGGATTTTTTGTTATATAGAAATTATTAGCTCTGTGAAAGACTAAACTCACCTATAAAATGTTGGACTGGAAGCCATTATAGACAAGAGCAGCATTAACAACTTTCTTTAAATTTTCTATTCATTATTTGTCTAGTTGAATAATCCATCTTTTCTTAAGGAGATTTTTGGAATTGGAAGTGATTCACTTTGTTGAGATTTTGAAACTATAAGCAAGAATTTTTAAATGCATAGCTTCCCTTTGGCATTACATTATTTATGTGTGTAGTGGTGGAAGCAGAGTTATTTCATTAACCAATTATAAAATTTATTCAATCCTACTGTTTTCTGACTATAAAGATCTTTAATTAATGATGTTTGCTTTTAACTATGTTCCCCAGCTTCTTCTCCCTGGTTACTTTGAACTTTAAGACAAATTATTTGAAAGCATATCTATTCTACCAATTTTCCTTCTCTTCTAATTGACCATAAAGATATTTAAGGTTGTGAATTTGCCTATTTCTTAGTAACTTTTCTTGTTCCTGGGACAAAATACAAGTCACTCCTAATTAAAGGAGGAAAGGTTTGTTTCAATTCACAGTTTTTACACGGTTCGGTCTGTAGGTGGCTAGATTCAAGGCAGGGTGGCATGGCAGGGGGTGATGGCAGAGGAGAAACAGTCCCTGGCAGGCAAAAGGCAGTGAGCAGCAAGTCGGCCTACTCTCTGATCCCATCCAGGCTGTCAGGCTCTTGATGGCCACGCCCACACCCGGGGTGGGGCCTTCATCACCCATGCGCTCAATCCCAGCATCACGTCCTGAATCCGTAGGCACACATCCTAGTGCATCTATCTTTGAAATTCCCTACCTATGATCTAATGAGGTTTTGGGGGACATCTAGATGTCCCCAACATCCAGGGAACTTGCTTTGCATCATCCCATCAGAGTCCCTACATTATTTTCTTCTTTTGACTGTTTTACAACAGCTTGTTGCTGTTTTGGTTTTTGTTGTTTTGATTCTTGTGTGAATCGCAGAGTCAACAAGCTCAGGGGTCCTAATTGCTTCTGGGGGCTTTTATGTTAAGTATGAACAGAGAACCGAAGGCCATTTGGCATTCAGGAAAATCCTTTAATGTAAAGGGCAGAGACCCAATAAACAAGCAAAGAAGCAAAACCAACTTGGAGAAGCTAGACCATGCAGGGAGAAGAAATCAGAAAAGCACTAATATTCTCAGAGAACTAATAAAGATGAAGAGGTATGGCACTCATGAGAAGAATAAGAAAAGCTAATAAACACATGCAGTGCAGGGAACATTAAAAACAACAGAAGTCCAAGGCTGTGAAAAACACTAAAAAGTGAAAAATTCAACAGAAGGTATAAATGATAGTTGAGTCAGAGTCTCAGAGTTAGTCTGATCTGTACAAAAAGATGTAAAACAGGAGAACAAAAGATAAGCAAGTCAGTTAGGCTAAGAGCTTCATCATCTAAATGATAGCTGTCATAAGAGTGGACACTGAAAATGAAAGAGAAAACTCCACCAAAAAATAATTTAAGGGCTGCAGAGATAGCTCAACAGCAGTCTAAGCTCCTGCCTTGGAAAGCGCAGGGACCAGGGTTCAATCCCTGGTGCCACAGTGCCAGTACTGCCCCAGGGTGTACAGAGCCAGCCACCAAACTGGGTATGGTGAGGCATGCCTGTAATCCAGCGCTGGGAAGGCTGAGACAGGAGGATCACTATGACTCTGAGCTGTGTAGTGAGACTCTATTCTATACAAAATATATAAACCAACAACAACAACAAGAATAGGAAGAGAAGAAGAAGCAGCAGCAGGAGGAGGAGAAGAGGAAGAAAAGAAGAAGAAGAACAGGAAGAAGAAGAAGAAGAAGAGGGAGAACAAGAACAAGAACAAGAACAAAAAGAACAGGAAGAACAAGAAGAATTCTTAGGATTGAAAAATGTAGAACTCTAGGGTCTAGGGTTGGGATCCACCAAACGCTCAATAGTATGGACACCTTTGAAAATAGATTTTCCTAAAGCATCATAAACCTGAAACATGAAGCTTACTGATGCTAAAATTGGAGAATATAATTTAATGGCCGGACTATCGAAAAGGACTTCTGGCCACACCTGATAGCAGAATAGACTGGCATCGTGTCAAGAGAACAGATAATCCTCTAATGAAAAAATGCCATGTGGGAACAAAGCATTCTCATTTTTAAAGTGTTTCAGATTTAGAGGGGAAGGAAAGAAAAAGTTACCAAACAAGGAAGAGAGGTACATAAGAAACAAATAACCTACCATTTGTTCCTAGAGCTATGTAATTTATGAGCACTATTACTTATGTGTAATACAATTTTTTCAATTAATTTTGCCAGTAGAACCATGGAAACATTTGCACTTTCACTTCATAGGCAAGAATGAGGCCCAGAGAGGGTAAGTGCATGATCCAGTTTTCCAGAGTTTGCAGGTGGAAGAACTGGGATGCCGGTGGAGGTCTCTGACTCTCCTGACCTGTCCCTCATGGTCACCTCAAGATTGCAAGATGGGTGAAGAACGGAAGGATGGCTTCCAGCTTGTATAGAGCAAAGAGCCAAAAGAAAACATGTGCCAGCTGAGCTGGTGCTGCCTTCAGCGACATTTCCCTGATGTGCACACAGCAATTTCTTCTTACACATCACTTGCCAGACATGCTACACGGCCACTCCTCTTGGCAAAGGAAGCTGGGAAATGTAGCATTTTAATTGGGCACATGGCTTCCCCAAGTGAAACCAAAGTTCCCATTAGTCAGACAGATTTGAGTAGGCAACGGGGACTCTGTGGAAGCCAGGAGTGAAAGCAGCCAACATGTCCCTTTCTTTGGCTAGTGAGAAGCTGTTTACATGGATGAATAAATTTCCTTTTTCTTGGCTTTGGATGATGTGACTTACTGTTATGGACCGGAATCAAGTTTTCAATACAGGGTGCCTATTTAATATTTAAGTTCCTCCAGTTAGCTGGTTATTTCTCTTTCTGACAAGATTATTATGATGCCACCCAATCCTGTTCAGATTTAATCTGAGTTGTTCTACTAATAAAAATAAAGTGATGGCACTTAATGTGTTAAATAACCGGAAGTGGCTTTTGATACTGTCTCTCAGACTCTTCTCCCTGCTTCCCATTCTTTCTCTGCTAGCTGCACTGTTGTCACTTCTCTGGGAACTTCAGCTCGCAGGGAGCCAGTGAGAACCCCTGGTTAAACAACCCATATTGCAGTTGAAGCTGAAGCCCAGTCTGTTGGGAAGATCTGTGACAAGGACAAGGTCTCCCTTATCCTCTCATTCAACTCAACTTTATTAGGAAATCAAATGATCCCTATGCCCAGAAGGGAATGCAGACTGAAAGCCACAAGGTAGGAAAGGGATGGGGGGACATGTGAAGAGCCGCAAGCAGGCCAATGTGGTGGAGACAGGGACTGTGGAGCCCAAGGGTCACGAGTCAAGCTAGAAGTGTGTCAAGGACTGTGGGACCCCAAGCTGTGTGGGCTGTGTTGAGGATGGGGTGACTGTAGCAGGCAGTAAAGATGGGTGTAGTTTAGCTTAAAAGCTCACAGGGTCCTGTGAGTGCTTTGGAGAGACAGGCAGGAGAAGGCAGCAACCCTGCCAAGGAAGAGTCAGGATTCATCTGGGTGAGGGTCATGTGTGGGTGGGGCTAGAGGCAGTGGAGATGGATAAATAAGGAGGTAAGCCCTTCAAGACAATGAGTCAGGGCTTGGTGACAGATCTGGGTAAACACCGAGGAGGAAGTAAAAACAAGGCATAGGGTTCTGGAAGAGCCCTTTGCTGAGTTAGAAAGGAGGGACAGATTTGAGGGGAAAATCCCAGATTAGCTTTTCTAAAAGATATTTATTTGTTACAGGGTCTCGGTACAGTTCAGACTTCCTGTCTCAGCCTCCCCAGTGCTGGGATTATAGACATACACCAGCACCTGGTTTGGGGGCCCACAGCCTGCCTGGGGATCTGGGGCCAGCATGGCATGCAGTACCGAGGATCAAACTCGGATCCTTATGCTTGCCAGGTAGGTGCTTAGATACCTGAGCTATCTCCCCAGCCACCTTGTTAACCGACTTGACATTTTTTAGCAAGCTTAGATTACTTCATTAGCTCTTGTATTCCCAGAGCTCTCTCCCTTGTAATTCACTAAGAATCCACTTACTTTTTGTTTTTAGAACACAGCATCCTATATTCCCTCTACTAAGCCTATGTGTGGTCAATCTTGGGATGCTTGATTCTCCCTCAAAACCCTGTCCACTACCAAGGAAAGGCATTTGTTCCTTCTCCTGAGGGGAGAGGCAGGGAGAACCAGCCAGGGGACAGCACAAACTCAGGTGGCAGCTCTATTTTGTACCTTATTATCTGCAGGCCAAAGCTCTGCCAAGTTCCTTAGCTTCAGGGAAGAAAAGAGAATCCAAAATCCATCGTTCTTTTAAAAAATTAACTAATTTTTGGTACATTATATGTCCATATAGGCACATTATATATAATATTATATTATATCTTATATCATATATATTATATATATTGTGGAGAACCGCCTGGGTGACTCCTTGAAAGAGTAATTATCCCCATATTGGCTACACCTGAAATTTCTATGCATTGATACGTACAGAGCTGGCTAGGACTTTTCCTTATCCTTTCAGTTGGCTTTGAGCAAAGCATACCAGTCCAGCAGAGATGCTGGTGGTCTTTGACAGGCAGTGTCTCCCCAGAACCCTTGTTGTTCCCGTGTGTGAGCCTGCACGAGGGGGGCTGAAGAGCCAGTGCTCTGCATTGCCACAGTATATTACTGTAGAGAGCCCTTCCTGGTCCAGGAAGTTTATATTTATAATCCCATGGAAGAGGTATTGGCACCCTAGTGAGCCAGTTCCAACCTACCGCTCCCAGTGCAACCCACAGTGAGAATAAAGACACTGAGGCATATCTGTAGTTGTAGGGATCCCTGGGGCCCTAAGTCCAGCCACAGTGACCGCTAACTGGAACAAAGGCCTCAACCCAGGGCTGCACCTGGGCTTTATTCATTCATGAAGAAAGGAGTGGCTGGAGGGTGAGGGACCGTGAGAGTGGTGGGTAGTAGGTGAGTGTAGTGAGCTGGGCTGGGTAGGGAGGGGGCCTGAAATCAGCTTGTAATATGCAAAGAGAAGGATATTCAGAAAGAATAATCTGCATTACACAATTGAGACAGAGTCTCGTGTTTTGGGACTGGTGCTTCACCTTTGATGCATAATCTTTCCAGCCCCAGGAAGTCATAGCCTCTGTTTCCAGGCTGGATCCCAACATGGTACACTGGTTCTTCACCCTACCTCATCCCAGCTCACACAAGGGAACAGCGGGGGTTCTGGGGAGGCACTGCTTGTCATCTCCAACACCATGAGCACCTCTGCTGGACCAGCATGCATTGCGTGGAGCCGACTGAAGGTTAAGGAAAAGTGCTAGCCAACTCTGTACTTGTCAGTACATGGAAACTGGACCAGGTTCAGCCAAAACGGAGACAACTGCTCCTCCTTCAAGGAGAGTCACCCATGTGGTCCCCCACAATATACAATTATATATTGTATGTGATATCACATTATATATATATGTTCCACATTCATCATAGGGGATTTGTACCTGCTCATGATATATTTTACTTCTTTTTTGCTCATTCCCCGCATTGGATCAGAGAGTTAAATATTAAAACGGAAACAATAAATTTGATGGAAGACAGAATAGACAGAACTCTTAAAGACACAGGTGTAGGCAAAGACTTTATGAATAAAACTCAAATTGCACAGCAAATATTACAGTGAATTAAAAACTGGGATCTCATTGTATTAAGTCCTTCTTTCTTTAACCAAATGTAATTTCTTTCCACATTTTCAGGGCCTCCCTGGAGTGGGTACCCCATAGATTGTACTTTGGCCAATCTTTATTTTTTTATTTTTTGACTTTTTGAGACAGGGTCTCTCTAGACAACTGAGGCTGGCCTTGAACTCACTTTGTAGCCCAGGCTGGCTTCAAACTCACAGGTCCGCCTCAGCTTCCCAGTGCTGGGATTATAAATGCATGCCACCTCGCCCAGCACTGGTCCATTTGTACCATTCACTCCTGTGTTGGGGCAGATGTCAAATCATGTGTTTTGTGATTTCAGGAGACCCAGGCAGGTGAAACTGGGGTTTGGGGGCTGTCAAGAGGGCAATACCTCTGAATTGCAGATTCTAGATCTTCTGAGGTCCTCTTGGTAGGTGACGAGGGTTTTGGAAAAAAATCAAATATGCATGATTAGAGCTGGAGCATTCTGTAATTAGATTTGCTTACGTGGGAGGGGATCTTGGGTGGCTTTTAAGCTTTGGAAACTTCCAAATTCCAGACCTGTGAGGGCTTCATTTCTGATGCCTTCCTAGCCTTTCTGTATGGGTGTCTGTCACTCTGCTTTGTGTGCCTGGAGTTATCTTCACCCCAGGTAATCACTGGGGTAAGAGCAAGACAGACAGCTAGTCTGTCCTGCATGCTCAGCCGCAGTGCCAAGTCTTGAGGCTGCTTTTGGGGTGGGGGGCTATTGTGAGAGTTGGTTAAACTGAACTTGCAAATGGGCCTCTTGCCTCAGCTCCTCAGCCATCTCTCTGTCACCCATCTTGTGGCTGCCTTCAAAAGAAGAAGAGGGGAAAACAATCCCAGGAGTCTTTGCGGGTTGAAGAGGTTTTGAGCTCTTGTTTTGGAAGCTCAAACAAAACTCTCCCTGCTGTGGCCTGGATAAGACATTCTGTCAGCAAGCCTGGGTTTGCCTAATCCTGGGGACAAGGGAGAAAGGAGAGCAATGTTGTCACTTTAATTGCATTGGCATAAATATTTGATATTCAATAAATTAGATCTGGAGCAACAAAAACATTCTTGCAAATGGATTTTTTACCTGGAGCCCAGCCCCATTAGCAGTGGAGTGGAGGCAGCCTGCCCCGGGGCCAGTAATTAACTCAAGCGGAGCAGAACTAAGCATTTTTGACAGCCTTCTTGATCTGGAATTAACTGTCATCTCATAGGGAAAAAGAAACTGCATTGTCACATTACGGGTTTTCACGGAGGCTCCTGATGCGGCCTCCGGGCTGGTTTTGTTGTTTCCCCTTCATGCTCCGCTGTGTGTTTTCATCATTAGAGACAAGTTTAAAAGCAACTAATGATGTATTTTATAGCTGTGCACCTGAATCATAGATTTCACGCAAAGAGGAGACATTAGCGTGGTAATTCCACACCCCCTCCTTTGGCAGCTGTAATGAAACAAGGTACAGTGGCTGCTGTTGAAGTCACAACACTGTGATGTTTGAAGATAGCAGAAGCGGGACGCTTTTCCCCTCTGTTTCAGCACTTGTTTCTAATGAGCCACCGCTTAGCCCCTATCTGTCTGGGCTCCCCCCGCCCCCAGGGTTTATGAAAATAGCAGTTGCTTCTGAGAAAAGGCAAAACCGTTGGAGCCTGAAGCTCCTTCGAGAAGCTGCTGCATCTTGTTCTGTGGAAACAGATACAGTGGAAATTGGAGTTGCATGGGCCTTGCCTTGCCAGTGTGGATATATATATATATGGTTGAAGGATCGCTTAACCAGACTCAGCGCAGTGTGAGGACTCTGGGTGGTGGTGGTGGTGGTGGTGGTGTGTGTGTGTGTGTGTGTGTTGCATGTGAGAGACGCTGGCTGTAGAGAGGAAAGCTAGGCATGTGTGTGCTGTGCTGCGCAGTAGGGTCTACACAGGACAGACACTTGCTTCCCTTAGGTTTTCCACTTCAGAATCTGTGTAACCACCACTCTCTGTCTTCATTGCTCAAGCTCAGCTCCATTTTTCTTGTGTTCTACCCTCAAGAGAGCCGGCGCCCCCTAGTCTCCTCCTTGCCTGCCACCCTGAGCGGCCTGTCCGGGGCTGGCCCTTAACCCTTGTCTGCACACTCCACACACTGTTAAGGACCAGGAGATGTGGTCCTGTTCCTCCCAAGCTTGGGAGGTTCCCTGGGCTGCTTCTTGGTGCTCCAGGCAGGGCTCTCCTGACCTCGGCTACCTATTGGAATCTTCGAGGCTGGCTGCAAGCTGGCTGTCCCCCTTCCTCAGTCTCCTGAGTGCTGGGATTACAGGCATGTGCCACTGTACCTGGCTACGGGAGTTCGAAGTCTTTTGAGAGGCTAGCTGGAGTCCTGCAGCAGTGGCCTTATTGCTGCCGTGTGATGGGAAGATGCAGGAGTGGAGGTCAGGTGCCTTTATGAGCCTGAGCCCATGGAAGGTGCAGTCAGTGCCGCTGTGCACTTCTGGGGCGGCTGCCCGGCACAGCCATCTACCCACAGTAACATGTATAGAGCTAAGAGCTCTGCTCGATGACATTTTCTTTTTTTATGGAGGAGAGGTTTATTTTGACTCACAATTAATGACTTTCTTTTTTAAATAAACATATTTTTTAGCCAGAGGTGGTCGTATGTGCCTGAAATCCACTTGGGAGGATGAGCAGGAGGATCCTTTCAGGTTTCAGGCCAGCCTGGGCTACGTGGTGAGTTCAAGGCTGGCCTGAACTATATAGAAAGACCCTATCTCAAGAAAAGTATATTTTCAAAACTATTGCAAATGCATACAGCACAGAGCTCCCAGGTTCCCTGCATTTGGCTTTCCCCAGTGTGAACATCTGCTGTTGCCATCAGATGGCTGTCAACACTGCGAAGCTGGCGCTGGCATGTGGCTGTGAACAAAACGTCAGACTCTGTGGGCTTTGCCAGCCTTGCCATTCACGTCCTCTGTCTGTGCAGAGTCCCACAGGACCCTGAGCTGTCATGTCCTCCTCTGGTATCCGATGGTCTCCGTCTTTCCTATTTGTCAGGACCTTGATGGTCAGAGATTTTGACTCTCAAATGGGTTTCTATGGTATTTTGCGTCAATGAGTTAGACTGAGGTTATAGAATTGAGGGAAGGCGACCACAGGGGTGAGAGCCCTGTTCTTCACATTGTATTAGGGGGCACAAGGTAGCCATATGACTGACCCCTGGTGATCCTGACCCTTAAACACACACACCTGCTTATCGCTGCCCACATCCAGATGTAGAACATGTCCAGATTTCCTCTGTGCCTATCTCTACTCTGCCTCCCACCCCTGGGTACCCACTGTTCAGATTCCTATCACCACAAACTGAATTGATTACGCCTCAGTGTGAATTGCATATAAGAGGAATCCCAAGCAGAGACCCTTATTTCGTCTGGCTGTGAACACATGTTGTTTGTGTGCTTATTTTCTGAGGCAGGGTCTCGCTGTGTAGTCCAGGCTGACCTTGAACTCCCTGAATAGCCTGAGTTGGCCTTGAACTTATGGTGATTCTACTGCTTCAGCCTCCCAAATGCTGGGATTACAGGCGTGTGCTACCGAGCCCAGCCCGTAACAGTTTCTTGAGATGAATCCACCTTTTTCTGGTAGCGAGCGGTAGACCACCTTTTCTATGCTTCTCCGGTGCTGGGTTATAGGACTACACAGAATACATTTATGCATCCTGCTGCTGCTGGACACTGGGGTTGTGTCCCATCAGGGCTATTCCGGATCAAGCTGCCACGGACATGCTGTGCTTCGGCTGGGAGCCCAAGTGGTTGGGGAGACTTTCACCCCATCTCTTCAGCTTTCACTCCTGAAGGCTTTCTAAAAATACCTTTATTCACTCTCTCTACAAATGGATCAGGGAAGAACAACATCCTCTAAAAGGAGTGGAGGAGAAAGCTCTTGCTAGGGGATGCACATTTGTCCATCAGCGCATCTTAGGCCGAGCTTCAAGAGCGTTCATAAATGTAGCCACTCGTCTCTGTTTTTCTGGTTCCCACTAGGGACACATCTACATCCATTTCTCCCCTCCTCACTGACCTGAGCTCCTCAGCTCTATCCCTCCTCCCTCCCAGTCCATTCCCTAAACCCCAGCCAAACCCCAGTTTGTGCTGGTAGGGCCCCTAAAGCTTCCTTTTTGCCTCAAGAGAAACTTCCAGGTCCCCGCTATTTCTTAGGCCCTGCAGCATGGGCCACAGGCCACCTCCCTGCCTTGCGTCCCCCACCCCCCAAGCTGTTCCTGGAGGTCCTTCTGCTGCTGTCTGCTGAAATGGGCTTCCCAGGAGAGCTGCCTGGCACACACTGTGTCTTCTTCCAGGGTGCTAGCCCAGTGCCACCTCTGTGGGGGCTTTACCAGACCATTCAGTCTCCTCTCCTCCTCAGTACTGTTTTTGGTCTCTGCAGATGTGCCTGTTCTAGACACTTCATACACATGCAGCTTGTATGTAACCGTAGCACTTTCCAGGTTCCTCCATGGGATAGCAGAAATCACTACTGAGTGACTGTTTATTACTGATGATGTTCCCTGATATGGATACACTGTCCTTTACCCATGCATCAGCACCTAGGAGCATGCTGCTGCAAATACTTGTGTACTTGTTTTCGTTTCTGCATATTTTCACTCTTCTTGGCTACAAGTGCAGGAGTGCCATGGCTGAGCCGCGTGGTATCTCTGGGTTTAGCTTTTTTGAGGAGATGCCCAACTGTCTTCCACAGCAGCTGCATGACTTCACATTGCTACCAGCAAGCACAAGTGTTCTGGTTGATTCACATCCTTGACAACACTTGCTATTCTGTATCTTCTGGATTATAGCCACCCTAGTGGGTGAAGCCATACCCCTTGAAGTGTTAGTTTACATTTCCCAGTGATGATTTCAAACACCTTTCTATGTGCTTCCTGGCCATGTCACGGAGAAAGAGAGATGTGCATTAAAAATCTATCTATCTATCTATCTATCTATCTATCTATCTATCTATCTATCTATCATCTATCATCTATCATCTACCTGACTTTTTTGAGCCAGGCTTTTGCTATGTTATTCAGGCTGGTCTTCACCCTATTGTGTAGCCCAGGCTGGTCTTGAACTCACAGCAATTTTCCTGCCTTAGCGTCCGAAGTGCTGGATTTACAGGGACATACCACCATGTCCAGATCTGCCATATATTTTTCTCTTAGTGGTTGTCTTGGGGATTATAATTGATACTTTAGCTTATATAATGTATTTCAGATTAATATCCACTTAATTCAATAGTACACAAAAGTTTTTATGTTACTCCTTTCCCTTCTTTTTGTTCTGTCCTGTTTTGTTCTTATAAATTCTTTATGTATTGTGTGCATATTGACACAATTATATAATTATTGTTTTATGTAGTTGTGTTTTAGGGTTTTTTCTTTGTGTAGCATCTCACTATGCAGCTCAGACTTGTAGTGATCCTCCTGATTTCTGCCTCTTTAGTGCTGGGATTACAGTCATGTGTCACCATGCTTGGATTCCATCACTGGCTCAGCGTGCCCGGGGTTGGACCAGTGCAACTAAGCTATATTGCTGGCCCTTATGTGCTTGGTTTTTTTTTTTTTTTTTGTATTTTAGGGAAGGGTCTACAGGGTGTTCAGAGTCTCACTACTAGATTGGACTTGTAGTGATTCTCCTGTTTTCAGCCTCCCAAGTGCTGGGATTACAGCCATATGCCACCATGCCCAGTCTCAATTGCCATCTCAGCATGCCCCAGAGGTGGAGCTGGAATGGCATGCTGGGGATCGAAGTATCTTGTCATATGAGCTTGAACATTTCTTGTAGGGTATGTAGGTCTATCTATTAGCAACAAATTATCTTAGTTTTTGTTTAAGTAGAAGGTTCTCAAATTCTCTCTTTCTTTTTGGCTTTTTGAGACTTGGTTTCTCTATGTAATTCAGGCTTGAATTTGCTGTATTGTCCAGAGTGCCCTCAAATTTGCAGTGCCCCTCCTGCCTCAGCCTCCCTGGTGCTGGGATTATAGGCATATGCCACCCACCCAGCTCTCTTCCATGTTTGAATGGCACTTTTTCTGGATATAGAAATCTTACTTGACCATCTTTGCCTTTCTGTGTTTTAAATACATCTTCCCTTTGATTTTGACGTCCATGGTCTCTTTTCCTTAACATAGTGAAGTTTTACATTTATTACATGAAACACAATAGCCAGGAAGTTAATGACTGGTTTTTGTATCCACCATTCCTCAGGCTGACATCAGATCTAAGATTTCAATCTGTCCTATTGATAACCTGGTTGATCTCACAACAGAAGAACTGAAGATAGTGCTTTCTGATTGGTCCCAGACGCAGAGCTTGAACACAGTTTTTCTATATCTCTGTGATTGACGGTTCATGCCACTTGGTCAGCTGCCTGGCCGTACCCTAGTATTTTGTCTCATTTCCTTCTGAGAAACACAAATCCCCATAATTCCTCTCTGTGTTCATATAACAACTTCTGGGTGAAAAGGCCTCTAGGTCCTGCCTACTGGAGATTACGTCCTTATCACACTTGGGATAGTGTGGCTCATTAGCTGGGCTGAAGAGCCCATTGGAAGACAATGAGAAAAGAGTGCCTGTAGGTGAGGAACTACTGAGCTCCCATTTGATGGGAGGAAGCCGGCAGAATTTGTCAGGAGAGTCCTGGGCTACAGTCCGGATCACCCTCTGAAGCCTATTGTGTTGGGGATGCAGAATCCAAATACGAGAAAGAGGAGGTCAGACTATTTTTTCTTGGTCTATTTTAAAATGTAGACTATGACATACCTAGCAATGAGAAACAGTAGGCTTTGGAGGAGAAAGCCTGGAGGAGGAGAGAGATATTAGACTACCATGAGCCTGAGAGCTATAGCCCTAGCCAGATCACTGGCATTACATGTCTAATTAGAAACAGAACTCCCAGCACAGGTACCTATTTAAGCTATGATGGGTTAGGCGTCACTAGTGACTCTCCTTACCTGCACCCAGAGCGGCACTGGAGTCTTGTTTTTTGAAGAGGATCTTTCCCAAGGGTTCACAGAAGGATCTTTCTTCTTTTGCATAGTATTTGTTCTCAAGTAGTTCAGATGGGGCTGGCTTTATCCTAGAAAGGTCAATCCAGCTATCTGTCTTTGCCATCTTTACTGCAGTGGGTATGGCAAGGATCACTAAATATGGGACCTTGCATTTTGGTTTTAATTTTGTCTTCAGGATTCCTTTTTCCTAAATTTTAATGAGCACCTAACTTCTGAATGTTGCCTTCAGGCCAAGAGCTGGAGGGACTTTGTTTTCATACATTTGGATAACTTGTTGTAAGATATTGTAAGAGTCTTCTAATCTCTGGGTGCACTGTATATCAAAAGACAGAAAAAGTCACCCAAACGGATGACTTATTTAGCCCGGCATTTGGAGAGCTTTGAGTCCTTGTGAGAGCCAATGGCAATAATTAGAGTCAAGACTCAGTGGTCTTTTAGCAAAGTTTTGCCAGGGGTTAGGGTTTCGTTGACTCTTCTGACCTTTCCAGAGATCTGAGGTCTCCTCCATCCATTGTGGAGATGGTGCTTTATTCCTACCTCCTTTGGCATCATTTGAGTTATCTGAGAGGTAAAAGAAGGCCTGTTGTCACTCTGAGGGACTAGGGTGGTCCAAACTGGGGGTGATTTCTTTGAGAACCCACTTTACTACTTCTGTAGCCTTTTCTGAAAGGGTAGACAAGGCCTCGATCCAGCCTATTAAGGTATCGATTAGGACCCCCATCTGTTTAAATCCCCCACATGTCAACATACGGGTAAAGTCTAATTGCTGATCCTCCCCTGGGACACTTCCCTCTCTGTTGTACAAGTTCTAACAAAGGATGTGTCTGGGCTTGCCAGAGTTACTGTAGGCACAGAGTGGGGAAGCCTTGTGGACTTGTCGGGTGGTCACCACTAGTCCTACTCCTATGAAAATTAGAGTGGCCTTTTCGTATATGATCTCTCTTCCCATATGGAAAGAATCATGAAGGTTTTTTTAAGTAGCCTTCCACTGTATGTCTTGGAGAAGGGCCAGTTTGGTTTTCAAATATCATGAGTGGGACTAAGTGGAGACTTCAGAAACAAAGGGGAGGGATGGCTGGATAGTTCCTCAGGAAATGAGAATAAGACCAGCGTCCTCAGGCTCTCTGCGGTGCTAGCCTCTGGTGGAATTCTTGAGTCATTTCGAGGGAACAGGACTCATTTATGTCCTACAGATTATAACAAGGAGGCCAATAAATGTTTTGTTTTTTTTTTTCCTTAACAGATGAGCCTCCTTACCCCCCAAAACAGGTGGGGATCTGAGGACAGGATTCTTAATTATATCAATTTTGTTTTCCTTGGAGGCCTAGTTCTTAGGCCCTTTCAGAGGTAAAGATCCATAAAAGCCCAAACATATGGGATTTTATGCCATTTTAATTGTCTTTTGCAGAAAAGATCTAACTGAAGAATGGTATTATAATTTTTTTTTTTTTTTTTTTTTTTTTCAGAACCAGGGATTGAACTCAGGCCTTTCTGCTTGCCAGGGAAGCACTTATTCCACTGAGCCATCTTCCGGCCCCTCGTATTATAATTTAGACTGTCATTCCATTTAGTTTATACTACACCCAAGTGAAAAAAAAAGTAACAGGAGATAAGTTACTAATTTTTTCAGATTTTTCAGGATCAAATTGTTCCCAGCTTTTGCGTTGCTTTTTGGTACTGGGAATAGAACTAGGGCCTTATGCTTGCCAGGCAGGCATTGTACCACTGCACCATCTTGGATCCCTGTCCCCAAATTGTAAGAGTATAGCCCAAAGGCAATGTTGTTGGGACCTACAGGTTGTTTCCTACTGGCTGGCTTTATCAAAAATGTTATCAGGGCTCTGGGGTGCAGTGGGAGTCCTCCTGGAGATTCTGTCCATGTTCTTGTCCTGAATAAAGAATTAGACAAGATGAGTGAAAAATGTAGAGAGACTTTACATTTATTAAATGTAGGAAAAGAAAGATACTCTGCAGAGTGGGAACAGGCCACCAGGCAAGCGCTCAGTGACTGGTTTCCAGGTGTCTGGAATGAGGGATGAACTATCCATTCATCCCTCTGTGTCTACAATAACTCTGGCAAGCCCAGACATATCCTTTTTTTAGAACCTGTACAAAAGAGATTATTGGGCTGGCAAGATAGCTCAGCGGTCTAGAGCGCCTCTCAGGGACCGCGGTTCGAGCCCCAGCACCACATGCCATGCCAGCCCCTCCCCGCAGGGCCGGCTGAGCTCACCCCCCACCCCCGTGAAAAAAGAATCCGTGATGTGTAGCGAGACACTGTAATAAATAAAGGAATTTAAAAAAAAAAAGAAAAGAAAAAAGAGATTATTTCCCAGGTATCAATCTTACTGAGCATCTTTGGTATGCAATGAGGCCCTGTTCATTTCCTTAGTTTTTGTCTGATTGGGTAGTCTCAAATATCTTAAAGTTTGCTTTATTTTTATATTTTCCTGCTCAAATCTGATCTTGAAGCAGATTTTAAGTGATTTCATGTGAATATTTCATTTCAGTTATGATTTTTTTTTTTTTTTTTTGGTGGAACTGGGGATTGAACTCAGGCCCTTGAACTTGCCAGGGAAAAGCTTATTCCACTGAGCCATCTCCCTGGCCCAGTTATGCTACTTTTTAATTCCAGAATTTCCATTTGGCTAGAAATACTGACTGCAATAAATTTTTGATAACTTGGCAATTTAACCACTGAGCCAGCTCTTACTGATGACTTAAACCTTAAAGCATTTCAGATGATTCGGAAAAAGAGAGGAGAAAGCACAATTCTACCTTCTCTGAAAAGATCAAAATGATTTTTAATGTTTGTGACACCATAAAGCATT
>PVKA01035693.1:0-22408 GCA_004027165.1 Ctenomys sociabilis
TTTTTGAGACAGGGTCTCACTATGCAGTTCAGGCTGGCCTTAAGCTCACTTTGTAGCTCAGGCTGGTCTCGAACTCACAACAATCCTCCTGCCTCAGCCTCCCGAGTGCTGGGATTACAGGCATGCACCACCACGCCCGGCTTTTTTTTTTTTTTTTTTTTTTGTGTGTGTTTTTTTTGTATTCTGGTCTTTTTGATATAGAGACTCACTCACTCCACATGCCAAGCTGGCCTTGAACTCACTATGTAGCCCAGGCTGGCCTTGAACTCATAGTGATTTTCCTGCTTCAACCTCCCAAGTGCTGGGATTACAGGCGTGTGCCACGATGCCTGGCAAAGAGTCGATGTTGATTGACCCAGGATGATAGGAGCTCATAAACAATGAGTAAATAAGTGAAGTACTACAAAGGTAGGAATCATTGTTGGTGATTTCGTGGCTTATGCTGACACTGAGAGCCTTTACCACGGTTTTGGGGAAGGTAGTAAGACGTCTTAGTAGGGTGGGAAGTATGCTGCTCGTCACCGTGAAGGAGTTCAAGGCCCTGGAAGAGACAGTAGGGAGGAAAGTGACAACAAATTTGAAAAACGAGGGCGAGGGAAATCAGTGGATGCGTGGTGGGTGTTGTGCGAGGCAGAGGTGAGCAGTTTGTTGTATCGTGGCTGCGGTGAGTGTCATGTCAGATGATGAGGACAACTTTGATGGTGATGACTTGGATGACGTCGAGGGGGATGAAGGACTAGATGGCTTGGAAAATGCTGAGGAGGAAGGACAGGAGAGTGTGGCGATCCTCCCTTCTGGGGACACAGGCCAACCGGAAGCGACTCACCACCCCATACTTGACTAAGTGCGAGCCAGCCCATGTGCTTGGGACCTGAGGACTGTAGATCGCCATGTGCACCCCAGTAATGGTGGAGCTGGAGGGTGAGACAGATCCTCTGCTCGTCACCGTGAAGGAGCTCAAAGCCTGGAAGGTCCCCACCCTCATCCGCCACTACCTGCCTGATGGGAGCTATGGAGACTGGGGGGAGACCAGCTCATCGTCACCGACTGACTGGGGATGCCTCTGGCTCGCCGCTGCCTACGTCTAGCCTCATTTTATACATGTACATAATAAACTGTTTAACTACCCGGGTGGGGGGAATGGAACTGTGGCTCCTCCGTGTGGGCATTGTCTAAAGGCTAGCAGGTCACTGAGTACCCTGGCCCTGCTGTTGTGCAACTGTCGTGGGGCCATCTTTGTGCTGCCAGAGCTTGGCTGGATGCCTTGCTTCACTTGGTGCCCAGGCCTAGGACATGTTTTTAATTTTAATTTAATTTAATTTTATTAGTCCATGTGTGCAGTATGTGATCACGATCTTCAGTATCTTCAGTATGGTCCATTTCTCGACCAATGAAGTTGTCCTCCCTGTGCTAGGCATGTCAGGGCAGCCTAGGCTCAGGCCCTCTCAGCGTGGGCCATGGCAGACCTCCCCTCCACAGGAGGTCCAGAAGCTGTTCCCTCTGTGTCCTCTGCCTGCTGGAAGTTCACAGCTCTTTCTCTTGACTCTCTGGAACCACTTTTTTGTTGTTGTTTTTTGGTCCCAGAAATCGAACTCAGGACCTCGTGCTTGCTAGGCAGGTGCTGTGCTGCTGAGCTATATCCCTACCTCTCTGTAGCAATTCTTTCCAGAGCCCACCGGCCTGGCTACTTCCTTGTGCACACCCTGGAGCTCTTCTCTAGACTGGCTAATGGAATGTGGTTTGGAAAGTTCTTGGCTGGGTCTCTCACAATTGAGTTGTCACCTCCCCTGGATGTGCTTTAGCTTGCAGCTGGGATCTCTACCATCACAATTACAACTGAGCTCTGTGCAGAGACCCTTACAACTGTAGCGCAAATCAATACAGGGAAAGCAGTTCCTCAGCACAGCCGAGTACTTACCACAATCTCCACTCTTCCCAGACTCAATAGCTCTGACCAGGACCGCTACATAGATAGCCGGCTGGAATTCTTTCTATACCCTCGCTGAGATGGACATCCTGAGGGAGGGGAAGACTCCTGCCCACCCCTATTCCTCTTCAGGCCTTCCCCAGCTGGCCAACAGCTACCATTCACGCACTGCTCAGAGAAACCTAGTTCATGGATATTTTTCCTTATCTTTCAATCCTCAGCCTAACACCAAGGCCTACTGCATGTTAGAATTCTGTCTTCTTTTCTCCCCCACTTAGTGACAACTGTGTTCATCTTGGGGAGCTGTTAACCAGTCTCTCCCTGCTTCTACCTGTGTGGTGCTATGGAGCATTCTTGCAGCAGCTAGAGCTCTCCTGTAGGAAGTCAAATATGGGACAGGTGTGGTGGCCCATGCCTGCAATCCCAGTGCTCGACAGGCCAAGGCAGGAGGATTGCCACAAGTTTGAGGCCAGCCTGGACTACATAGTGAGCTCAAGGCCAAGCCTGAACTACATAGCAAGACACTGTCTTAAAAAAAGAAAGTCAAATATCAAAACAGAAAAGAAAGGAAAGCTACACATCAGCCAGATATGGTACTTATGTCTAATGCTGGCACCCTCAGAACCAGAGGCAGGAGGGGTACAAGTCCAAACCAACCTGGGAAATTTTTCCCTTTCTTTTTACAGTTGGACTTTAGTAGTACATTTTAAGAATCTCATGCTTTCCTGACTGTGTTAGCCGGGCTTTACTGGTATATAATTTTATACATGTAGTGACATACACAGTGATCACATTTATCATAGAAAATTTGTACCTGTACATGATATAACTTGCTTCCTTTTTTTCCTATTCCCTCCCTTCAACCCCTCCTCCCTACCCCAATTTATTTATTTATATATTTATTTATTTTCTGTATTTAGGACAGGGTCTACAGAGGGTCTATAGGGCCCACAGGGTCTCACTACGTTGTAGATCAGACTCCTAGGGATCTCATTGTTTTTCGCCGCCCAAGTGCTGGGATTCTAGGTGTGCATCACCACACCCAGTCTCAGTCCCCATCTCAGTGCAGCCTGGGGTCCGGGCTGGCATGGCAGGTCTGGGATTGAATCCCAGCCTCTGTGCTCTGCCTGAGTCGGCACTTTAGTCCACTGGGCTATTAGGCTGTCTCTCCCACCCCATTTAAAAAAAGCTTTGTTTCCATGTTTTCCTTTTCATTCCCCCTTCCTATTCCTTGTTCTCCTCCCCATCTGAACATTTTCTTCCTATTTCTCAATATCTATCATGCACTTTGGTCTTTATTTACACTTCCAGTTTTTCACACCAGAAAAACATCCTGGTATTATATCTGTGTGTCTGATTCATGTCCCTTGAGAATATGGACTCATTTACCTAGAAGCACCTTAGCTCGTCCTTCTTTGTGGCAGAGTAGTACTCCATTATATGCAAAGCTCCACGTCCTTATCTGTTCATCAGCTGGTGGGCATCTGGATGGTTTCCAGAATTACAAACTATGCTGCTATAAACATGGGTGTGAATATATTGCTGTGGTACGATCCAGCCTGAACAGTTTCCATCGTGACTTTGTGTCTCAGATAAGGACTGCCTGGGGGGTGTAGGTCAGCCCATCACAAAAAGAAAAAAGAAGCCACAGTCTAAGCCAGAGGTGGCGAAACTAGGACATGCATGGAGCAGCAGGCTGTTGTCACTGACAGCTCTGAAAAGTTCCCACCCCTGCTCCAGAGGCTCCTGTGAGTTTGGGCATACTTCGGACTTCTGACTGCTACCACGAAGCTGCACGTCCGTGAGCGCAGCCTGGTGCTCCAGTCATGGGCTTGCTGCTGCACACCCTCCTCCCTTCTGCATGCCGAGCTTGTTTCTGTCTTACAGCCACAGCCGACACGTCCTGCACAGATCCCTCATCCGGCTTCTTCATGATTAGAGGTCTCTGCTCAGACATTCTTCCTCCATGTCAAAACATATATATTGAAGCACACCAAAACTTAGTGACTTCTTAGCACACACACACACACACACACACACACACACACACACACACACACACATCCATTTTGAGACAGGATCTTGCTATGCAAGATCAGGCTGGCCTTGAGCTTACTTTGTAGCCCTGGCTGGTCTCAAACTTGCAACCATCCACCTGCCTCATCCTCCAAGAGTGCTGGGATTATAGGTGTGCACCACCAGGCCCAGGCAGCTCTGACTTTAAACAGCAGTCACTGCCTTGCTCACCTACACCTGTTTTCCAGGCGGGGCTGGATGGGAAGGCTAACTTTAGACCGTGTAGCATCAACTGCAGGCAAACAAGAGAGTGAGGATGTGCAGGCAGGTTAGCTGGTCGCTGTCCGTGAGCCAGGCAGGGCTGATGCCGGGGGAGTTAGTTATCCTACGTGTGAATTTCTGGGAAAGTGCCCCACGACAGTGGAGCAGAAGCTCTCTTGTCTTCTATGACATAACCTGGGAAGCTGGATGCAAAGCTGCACACACCTACAATCCAGCCTTCTGGGAGGCTGAGGCAGGAGGACTGCGAGTTCCAGCTTAGCCTGGGCCACTTAACTTATGAGAAGCTATCTTGATGTTAAGAAAGGGCTGGGAAGTCGCTCAGCGCAAGGTCTTTGAGTTAAATCCCCAATACCCATTACATGCATGCACACAACATTAATTAAATTAATTATTATTATTATTACTATTATTATTATGATGATGATGATGTTTTTGCAGAACCAGGGATTGAACTCAGGCCCTTGTGTTTGCCAGGGAAGTGCTTATTCCACTGAGCCATCTCCCCAGCCCACATGCACAAAACATTGAAACAAATCTAAGATCTTCTCTTGGAAGCCACATAGCATTACTTCTACTGTACTCGCTTGGTTGAGAAAGCTAAAACCCTGTCCAAGTTTAAGGATAGGGAACACAGATTCTACCACTTAATAGGGGAGTGGCAGAGCTCTAACACAGCATGCAGAAAGGAAAGGCTGCTTTTCTGGGCACCAGTGGACAAGACGATCTCCTGCAGCTTCCTGCAGTCACCCGCCTGGTGCAGAGCGGCTCCTCCTCCCACCCCAGCAGTCCTTCCTGTCCTCTCCGCTGTACTTCCTCCTGGCTCCCAACCTCATGTGACATCATCTCACCCCTTTGCCTATGTGCTCCCTTGTGGCCACACATGAGGCTGGCACCCCCCACCACCCAGTAGCTTGGCAGGAGCCACCAGGTAGGAAGCCCAGTGTGTTGGCCCATGCTGCCAGAGAGGGCACGGAACCTTGAGAGAGCAGAGGGTGGGAAGCTGGGATGTGGAGACTAACGGACTATGCAGGAAGAGGGGAGGAAGGAGGAAGTCCCAAGCCACCCTGATAGCCAGCCAGGTGCTCAGCCACCCCTCCCCAGGCTTGCCTGAGGCAGAGTGAGAGGCAAGTGGCACACAGGGAGAGAAAGGCCATCATGCACTCACTCCGCCTCTCCTCTTGAATTCCCAAGACCTCAGCCAGGCCCCATTTCTTGTTCTGGGGATAGAACTCAGGGCCTTCACATTGAGCTACACATTTTTTATTCATGTAAAATTTAATTTTGAAACAGGGTCTTTTTCCTTTCAAGGCAGGGTCTCACTATGTAATACAGGGCTTTGAACCTGCTTATTAAAGTCCAGCGATCCTTCTGCCTCCCAAGTGCGAGGGTTACGGTTGTGTGCCAGAGTGTCTAGCCCCAAGACAGGGTCTTGCTATATAGCCCAGGCCAGCCTCAAACTTGAAACAATTCTCTTACCTTTATCTCCAAGTAGCTGGGATTATAGGCAAGCACCACCACACCTAGTCTGTTTTTTGAGACAGGATCTTGTTAAATGCTAAATTGCCCAGGCTATACTTGAACTTGGAATCCTTTTTTTTTTTTTTTAGCTCTCTTTCTGTTTTGTTTTTAGAAAATCAAAAGAGGGGCCGGGGAGATGGCTCAGTAGAATAAGCGCTTCCCTGGCAAGCGCAAGGGTCTGAGTTCAATCCCTGGTTCTGCAAAAATAAAGAAAGAAAAAGAAAATCAAAATCAAAAGAATCTCCCTATGTAGCTCAGGCTGGCCTTGAACTCTCTATGTAGCCAAGACTGGCCTCAAACTCATGGCGATGCTCCTGTCTCAGCCTCCCCGCTGCTGAGATTACAGGCAGGCAACAGGATGCCTGGCTTCCCAGCTCTCTCGAAAAGACAACATGACATTATGTAGGAATGTAGATGCCAGCTGTTGCTTACTGCTTTCAGGCCTAGGTGTTAGAAGCCATCCTGCATCCCTCAGCCCCTTCTCCCTCCATAGGGAGGGGTGATGACAGTGGCGGCTTCCCAATGGCAGCTTCCCAGCTGGAGAAGTCTCCTTCCTGTGTGACCGTGTGGGACAGATAACCCTCCCACCCAGCCTGCTTTACTTCAGCCGGCAGAACGTTTGAGGAGACAAGGATGGTTTCAGAATGTGCCCGCGTGCAGGACTTGCCACGCTGTCATTTACTCTCACTGCCATCTAATTTCTTCCTTCCTTTCCTGTACAGTTCTATAGCCTTAATCAGGTTTGAATTTGTTTTTTTGTTTTGGTGATAATTAGTTCAAAGCTGATGTACATCCTTCCATTGTAAAAGCCTCTTCCTCCTTCGCCATTCGCCTGGCAAGCGCGCAGAGGGCTGGAAGGGCTGGGAGGGCCCCTCCCTCAGCATGAGGTCCTGAGCCAGAGCTCACCTAAGTTCTCCAGCATCTGTTCTGGTTCACTCCCTCAACTGTTCGTGCTTATCCTTCTGATACTTATCAAGCAACTTACTGTGTTGGGCCTTTATTGATTTATATTATTTCTTTATTTTAAGCAGCTGTTGCTATGCAGTTCGGGCTGGCCCTGAACTCACTGTGTATCCCAGGCTGGCCTCCAACTCCTATCAATCCTTCTGCCTCAGCCTCTTGAGTGTGGGGTTGCCGAGGTATGCCACCTTATTTTTAAGGTTTTAGCTGTATCAGTCATCACAATACCCTATGAGATTTTCCTTCCCAATTTTATAAATTAGAAAAATTAAGGCAGAAAGTATATTAGTTTTTTAAAAATTTATTGCTGTTATAGCAACATATCACAAGCCTAGTGACTCAACATAAATTTATTATCTTACAGTTCTGGAGGTCAGAAGTTTGAAATGGCTCTCCCAGGACAGGAATCAAGGCGTGGGCAGGGTTGTTATCCTCTGAGAGGTGCTGGGAAAAACTATTTTCAGCTCCCAGAAGCCACAGCACTCCTTAGAACACGCCCCTTCCTCCTCCAGAGCCACCACGGCTTCATTCCTCAGGCTGTGCTGCTCTGACCGCTCTTCAATCATGTATCTTCTCCTTTGACGCTAAGTCTTTTGAGCCTCCCCTCCCACCTTTCTTTTTGGTACCAAGAATCAAACTCAGCACCTCACGCTTGCCAGGCAGATGCTGTGATACTGAGCTAAGTCCCTGGCCCTTGCTTCCACTTTTAGGGACCTTTGTGAGGCAGGCAACAGGATGCCTGGCTTCCCTGCTCTCTCGAAAAGACAACATGACATTATGGCCAAGGAAATGTAGATGCAAGCTGTGAGGTCCTTAAAAGGTCCAACCTATTTGATTGGCCAACCAGACAGCCCCCAGTAATCTCTTTTTATTAAGGTAGGTTGATTAGTCATCTTATTTTACTATATGTTTTTGTACTGGGAATTGAACCTGGTGCCTTTTACTTGCCAAGAAGACGCTGTGCCACTGAGCTACATCTCAGATCCAATTAGCTGCTGTAGACCCATCTACAACCATGGTCCCCTCTACTCTGTGCTCTGTAACCTCATACATGCATGGTTCTCAGGGGTCAAAATGTGGACATCTTGGGGCTATCACTTTGCCCCAAAGTATTATAGGTAGCTAACTTATTTAGAAATATCATAGGCAGTCAGGCAGGTCAGTGCAGAAGACAATTGCGGCTGGGAATGCATTTACTGACAGCCAGGCTTAGAGAAAGAGGAATGATTACACCAATATACTTCTCCTAGGGATGAGCAACTGTGATTGGTAGGCTAAATATATATCAATTACTTTTTTTTTCTTTATATTTTAGGAAAGGGTCTACAGCGTGTTCAGGGTCTCATTACTAGATTGGACTCATAGTGATCCGCCTGTTTACAGCCTCCCAAGAGCTGGGATTACAGGCTTGCTCTACCATGCCCAATCTCAATTGCCATCTCAGTGTGCCCCAGGGGTGGGGCTGTCACAACAGGCCCAGGATTGAACCCTTGGCCCCTGCACCTGCTTGCAGGTGCTCTAATCCACCGAGCTATTCAGCTGGCCCAAATTCACATTTATTTATTGAATTATTTATCTTGGCAGAACTGGGGATTGAACTTAGACCCTTGTGCTTGCCAGGAAAGCGCTTATTCTACTGAGGTATCTCCCCGGCCCTCTTCGTCTTTTTGAGATAGGGTCTTATTATGCAGTTTAGGCTGCCCTGAGTTCTACAACAATTACTTTGGGTGGAGGACGAGACCTCCTTAACCCACCCTTTCCAGGAAAGTCCTTTTCTGTCCCATGTGTAATCGCTAGGTGAGTTGCTTCCCTATTTGATCTCCATTTACCGGACATTACCTAAGTGCCTATACTTTTTTATCTTTTTGAGACAGGGTCTCATTATGTAGTTCAGGCTGCCTTTGAGTCTTGAGTTCTAGACCCAGGCTGGTCTAGAACTTTTTTTTTTTTTTTTTGTTTTTTTGAGACAGGGTCTCACTATACAGTTCAGGCTGGCCTTAAGCTCACTTTGTAGCTCAGGCTGGTCTCGAACTCACAACAATCCTCCTGCCTCAGCCTCCCGAGTGCTGGGATTATAGGCATGCGCCACCACGCCCGGCTTGGTCTAGAACTTAAACTCCTATACTTGTAATCTTATTGGCTGATCATAATTTTATCCTGCTGCATGTGCACGTGCACACACACATACACACACACACACACACACACACACACCCCTTGTGATTTTCCATGGGATCAATACTACCTAAGTGACTATCTTGTAATTTTCTTGATTATAGTTCTGTCCCACCTTAGACTTGCCTCACCTCATGATTTTGCTCTATGAAACTCCATTGAGGAAGGAGATTCCTTGGCCACCCACTCAAGAGCTCTTCTGTCTCTTAGAAGCTTTTCTTTCAATAAATACTCGCTTCTCCTCCTCTTCCTCCTCCTCCTTGGACCTTTCTCTTGCCAGGCAGACGTTTATTCTACTGAGCTATCTCCCTGGGCCAATACTTCCTATTGTTAACCTCTGGTGTTTCTAGAATTCATTCTTTGACTTTAGTGAACATGAATTCAGTGAACTAGACATCTAGCTAATTAGGAGTCACCTTTCCTTTATATCATTTGGAGGTTCTACTGGGATAACTGGGCAGAGGTAAGAGTTTGCTTTTATTTCATATATCCTGGATTGTGACTTGCTTCGGTAACCAAAATTTTATATTGTGTGAATTGACTTTGTAAATTGCTTAGTGTTTTGTTAAAATGATAAGCTAAAGTTGAGAACATGGGGAAGTTATGATGCTTTCTTATTTTTTAAAATTTATTATTTTTATTTATTTATTTTTGAGGAATCAGGGATTGAACTCAGGCCCTTGAACTTGCCAGGCAAGCACTATCTCCCTGGCCCCCAATTTGCTTTATTTATTTAATTAATTAAATAATTTTTTTGGTGGCGCTGAGGATTGAACTCAGGCTCTTGTGCTTGCCAGGGAAGTGCTTATTTTACCAAGCCATCTCCCTGGCCCTTTATTTTATTTTAAAAATTGTTTTGGAACCAGAAATTCAACTTAGCACCTTGTGCTTACCAGGCAGGTGCTTGTGCCACTGGGCTATGTCCCTGGCCCCTTGGTGTGCCTTTAAGGGGACATTTTATTCCTGTTTTGTATATGTTGCATTTAGACCTAATTGCTGAATTTACCAGGGCTCCTTGTTTAACCAAACTGGTGTGTTTTGTTATGGCAGATGATGGTGCTAAGGAAAAGTAGGGTTAGGGAACCCCCTAGTGGATCTTCATATGAAATGCTGTAAAATGCTCTTTTTATGAAATCTAATTCACATTCAGAAAATATACATTCCTATTAATATATCACAGGCCCCCTTCCACCAACTGAAACATGATGGGTTAGTAGTCCCAAAACTTGTTCTTAGGGACAAGTCTCATGGAGACAGCCTGGTGCCACCCTTCTCCACACACTAGAGAAAATGTCACGCCTGTGTTGCCTCAATTTGCTTCCTGATCTGATCTATTGGTGAGGAGACAATTTTCCCTGGCCTTTCTCTGCCATTTTGTAAGTTCTATATTTTTGGAGGCATGGAAGGTTAGAAGGTGGGGAACACTAAGGTGTCCTCCCCTTTGCCTTCTACCCAACAGCTAAGTTAACCCTGCAGAAAATGTGTGCTTTCTAATGCTGAAGACAGGACAGTCATCCTAGATGAGCACCACATGCTCTGTCTCTGGGTCAGATGAGCTATCAGGATTTTTGCCCACCCAGAATAACACATAAAAGCCATGTGCTGGCCTAGTGTTCTGGCAAGAGTCTTCCTCAGGAGGCTGGACCTGAGGTCCTGTCGAGAAAACAAGCTTCTGGGTGAAAGCACAGTACTTAAGGGACCAAAATGCATTTAGTCCAATGGAAAATCCCCAGCCTTCCCTCTCTCCTCTCCTCGGTCTGGTTCCCATCATTTATGTGTGTAGGGAAGGAAATACTTTGGTAATAAATCATGGACTTTAAAACTTCTACTGTACATGTAAACTTAACAAAATACTATCTAATGATTTTTGTGTGTATATGTTTTAGACAGCTTAGATTTTAAACTGTTGCTTATAGAATTCAAGCAAATAGTCTGGAGATGAATTTCTAATTGGAAGCTGGGAGGACAACTGAGATGTTCTGGCTGTGGCTACCCTCTGGAAGAGGTTCCCCAGTGGAACTTGGGTGCTGACAGCTATTGAGCCCTTGGTAACCAGTGGAAAAGTCCCCACTTATCTATTGTCCCTCCCTGCACTCCTCAGTGATGTGAGAGTGTAGGGACACTTCGGAGTCCTTCCAAGGCTGGGGCACCTGAGGATGTGTAAGGACATGGCCCCATTGTTTAGCACAGGTGCACGATTGGGTACACTCATACAAGCGCGACTTAGCATAGACCGCTGCATACATACAGACAGTATGCAAGAATGTTCACTTTGGTAATAGCTAATGTATATGAGCTGGACAATAAAGACATGATTTGCTGCTGTTGCTCATATCTGCTCCATAATCTGCTTTTTTGGGGGTGGTGGTACCAGGGATCGAACTCAGGACCTTGCACTTGTCAGGAAGACACCTACTTCACTCAGCAATCTCCCCGCCACCCCCATCTGCTTTGTTTTCTCTGGGGACCTCATCTGTTAAAAAGTCCTTAAACTCCCTGACTCTGACAAGTGGTGTATTTGGCAGGATGAGGTGACCGTGGCTCCCTCTTTGGCATCTGTGAAAATCTGGGTGATCTCCAGGGGGTTGCTGACATGTGTTCCCATGCTTTGTGTGTGTGTGTGTGTGTGTGTGTGTGTGTGTGTGTATTTGGTACAGGATTTCACTATACAAATTGGACTCATGGTGATCCTCATGTTTTCAGCCTTGCCAGTGCTGGGATTACATGGGCACATCACCATGCCCGGACTCTGTCACCAGCTCAGTGTGCCCTGGGGGTGGGGCTGGCATGGCATATGGGACCTGGGATCAAACCTGGTCCCTGCACTTGCCAAAGCAGATGCCTAGTCCTACACCGGGGCCTTGTCTTGGTTAGCTGCAGTCACCTTTTTGGTGACCTGCAAGGCCTCCAAAGACTTGAGAAGAGGTCCATTTGACACCTGGAGATATGTTGAAAGCTTTAGAAGTAATAGATATACAAATGGTATTAACTCCACTGGTCGCTGTGGGCACAAGAAGGCTCATGGCTGCTCTGGAAGCCAGCCCATCCTCCAGGGGTGGCCTTAACCTTGGCAGCACCCAGTATCAGGCAGAATCTAGCAAGGGCCAGGAGCCCAGCATGGGCATGGGCAGGGAGAGCCTGTGGGATCCTTCAGCACTGAGAGCAGAGGAGCAAGCCCTGGCTGGAGACAGTGAGCAGGCCCTGCAGGACCACCAGCAGTCCGACAATGGCGAGCCCTTCTGATCAGTATCAGTGGGGGCACAGCCAGTGGCAAGCAAGTAGGCCATCTGCAGCAGAACAAGGAGGACCTGGAACAACAGCTGGCTGCCACAGAAGGCACATGGTGGGCACCAGAAACACCACCTCCTCCCAAAGGCTAAGTCCCCGTTCCAGGGAGAGCCCCTTGGTTTTGCATGCAAGGCCTGCTACTCACCAGAAGGTGGGCATGGAAAAGTCCCTAGCCAAGGTAGGGGGCCCAGGAGCACCAGCCACTTCTACCCACACAGAGCATATATGACCTAAATGGCCATGGAGTTAAAGGAACTGGAGAAACAAAAGGTAAGAGAAACAGTGGTTGCTACAGCTATGGGATGAAGGGCTGATACATGCAGTTAAGTCTACAAGAGATGTCCTAAGTAGCCAGTATAGCTAGCATCCCCTTCTTGTAACAGATTCTGAAAAATATGCATAGGACAGCCCTGAGAGCCAGTAAGTAGACTTTGACAAAGTTAGTGGCAGCTGCCTGCCTGGCTTGGAAGGATCCAGGTGACTTGCTGGAGCAAGTTACAGAATGGACCAGCTACCTAGACTTAGTCTGTGCTATAAGAAATGGGCATATATCAAATGGGGCTTGCTATGCAGCACCACAAACCAAATGCAGAGTTGCCTACAGCCTGTGTGAAGGGCTTGAGCTTGGTGAGTGGGCCAGCTGGCATGTTCGCAAGAGTGGTAGCCCTTCTTTGAGAGGTTATTTCTGATCTGAGTTCCTCTATACCTTTCTGCAGTTGTTTCTTTACTTCAGACACTATTGATACAGATTATTTCAGCTTTGTAATTCCCAATTTCTTTTGTGTGAGTGTCCTCTGCACTTATTTTGGGTGGGCTCGGGGACTGAGATTGCATTTTATTCCGTCTCTTTGTCATTTTTTATAGCACTGTCTTCTGACC
This sequence comes from Ctenomys sociabilis, assembly GCA_004027165.1. Classification (NCBI taxonomy): domain Eukaryota; kingdom Metazoa; phylum Chordata; class Mammalia; order Rodentia; family Ctenomyidae; genus Ctenomys; species Ctenomys sociabilis. Next base: position 13,046 of record PVKA01035693.1, read on the forward strand.
TTTGGTGTAGAGCTTTGGTGCAGTTATAATCTTAGCATCTACTGAAATTCTGGTGCAGATCTACTAAGTTTGAGTTCAACTAGTTGTGCCTGGCTTGGGTCTGGCTGCTGTGCTCAGCTCCTTCCTGCTGCAGCCCTTGGAAGTGAACCTGCTGTGCCTCCCTGGCAAGATGTTCTGCTCCTGGATTATCTGGGTGGTTCTTGCACCTAGTCTCTCTATTGGGACTTCAGCTGCAGAGTTTCACTCTAGGCCTGTATGCCAGGCCTGGGCTGGGTCTGGAGGGGTCCCGGGGGCACAGAAGGAGGCACACTTACACTTACAGGGCCTGGGCTTGGGCTGGGTCTGGAGGGGTCCTGAGAGCGCTGCAGCAGTTCTCACTCACACAGCAAGATTGGGCTGGCTTTGGAGGGGTGGAGGGGTCCCGAGGGCATGGCGGAAGGTCTCACTCACACAGCAGGCCTGGGCTTGGTCCAGAGAGGTCCAGTAGGCACAGAGGAGCATGGAAGCTCTCCACACACTTGCTGAGCCTGGGCCTGGGTTTGGGCTGGGTCTGGAGGCAAGTGGTAGTCCTTCTAGCCCCCTTCACAGATCACCCAGTTCATGATGTGGTTGACACCTTGGTGTGGCTAGGTGACATAGAAGCGAAGTGCCAAGGTAAAGCGAGACCCATGGAAGCTCAAGGAGAAGAAACAGGTAGTCCCTGGTTGAGTGGGGCCAGCTTCCCAGGAACAGATGCTCGGGCCACTAAAGGTCAGCCAGTGTCAAATATGGACAGATCTGCTGGCAGTCAGCTTATCCCCAGATAAGATAAGTGGGCGACCTTTGGATGTGTTGCTGTCTTTGGGAGCAATTGTGGCCCAATTGTGACCTGGATTGCCTGTCAAATTCTTGGATGTTATCTGGTTGGGTAGAACAAATATAATTCCTGATGCAATTTTTTTTTTTTTCTCCAGAATTGGGGATTGAACTTAGACTCTTGCGCTTGCCAGGGAAGCACTTATTCCACCGAGCCATCTCCCTGGCCGCTAAATTTGAGTACATGACATTATTTTTGTTTGTTTGTCCTTTTGGTACCAGGGATCGAACTCAAGACCTTGCACCTGCTGGGCAGGCACTTAAGCCACTGAGCTATCTCCCCAGCCCCTGATGTAATTACTGATAGAATCCAGGGATACACCAGACCCATGGCAGTATGCTGATTACAGACATGCATGGGCCTATTGGGCTTTTGATGAGCAACCATATCTAGATACCCTGTTGTGCCCTTTGTAGCTGACACAAAAGAGCACAACATAGGGCTGAACAGAGACAGAAGAAGCTGCTCTTCAGGACTTGAAGGGGGCGGTCACGAGGTACGAGTCCTCTGAGTCATTGATCCTTCCCTGCTATTTACTCTGAGTGATGTTGGGCTTGGCTGGGGCCTATGAGAAAGGCAGTGGAAGCACCCTATTGGATCCTAGTCACAGCTGTGGAAAGGAGCCAAGCACTGCTATGCTCTGATGGAGTAACAGCAGTGATAGACGCTGCTTTTTACCCCTGTGAAGGTATCACGGGGCAGCAGTCAGTGGAAGCACAGAGCAGACACCTGATGGAGGGATGGGTTCATACATGGACACTTAGGGGAGCCGGGGAGATGGCTCAGTGGAATAAGTACTTCCCTGGCAAGTGCAAGGGCCTAAGTTCAATCCCCGGTTCTGCCAATAAATAAATAAATAAATAAAAATACATGGACACTTCATCCCAGGAACAGAGTAGCTCAGGTGCCTACTTCCTCCACATGTTGGGGACATACTGGCAGCAGTGGTACTTCTTTGTGTCCAACCCATTGGCAGCCAAAGGGGCAACAGTATTGGAAACTGTCAGGGAGAACGGATTACAGGTTATGACATCTAGTCCCTATGCAGATGGAAAAGAGGGGCCTCCAGCTGTTGCATGGGTCAGCCATGGCACAAGCCTGAAATGGATAACAGTTATTGCCCATCCTGGCGTGAAAATTCTTTGAAACCAGAACAGGAAGTTGGAGCCAAACGGCAGAGTTGCAGGCAGTGTGACTGCCTATGATCCATGAGGAAGGTCCCTATTTAGAGGCTGGCACTCTGACTACGGGCATGGGCAGCCCAGGACTGGCACATAGGGTACTGACCCTTGTAACGCTAATCGCTAGCCAAACAACTAACCTTGTAGTGTACCAACTCTCAGGGCATAAGCTCTTTCTCACTGGAGAATGACTTAGCAGATGCTTTAACAAAGGTAGCCACTCCCAGAGGGCTCCCTTCCGCTCCCTTCCACAGTGGTGCCTTGGCTCCATGAGAAAGTAGGACATGTAGGACCCTGCAGCCTGCAAATTACAGCACTGTGATATCACCTTGACTTGATCCCTGCTAAGGCACAAGCTGTGGTAGAGGTGTGTCCGCAGTGTGCCCATTTGACCCCCTGATGGTGTTCCTCTTGGAGCCCCAGAGAGGAGGACTAAGACATGCCATGTGAGCACAGCCCTGGACTCCAACATGGCCCTGAAGGACCTCGGGTGCCCCCTACCTGACACCAGATCCACCATTCTGAAAAAAGTGACATTATGCCCTGGGAGTGGTGAACCTAGCTCCACTTCCCTCACCCCAAGGAGCAGTGGGGACCCTGGTTTGGTATTTTAAGCTCTGGGGTAAGATAATGTCAGCCACAGGTTTATCAAGGCATGAACACATGGCCTGCATCCTCTCAGATGGGCAGGATCTTCCCGTAATGGTTTTTCTTTCTACCCTGGTTTTCTGACCAGGATCAGCCGCTCTGATGGCGCCATCTTCTGGGCACACATAATTGCCCCTGTGTACCAAGAGTCACCCTGTGGGTGTGTCTTGAACTCCTAACTGACATAGCTGAGGGCCTCTAATACTGGAGGATCGGGCCAATGTCCCTGCTCAGTTGGACTGACCACAAGCAGCAGACCTGTACTGGCCCGGCCGGGAATCAGCAATGCCAGGCTGGCGAGGTGCTGACCCAGAAGAGCACAGCCACTGCACGGGGCCCGGGGCCCATCAGGCACAACGCCCGAGATGAATGACAGGAAGCCAAGTAACCTCACTGGAGGTAGCCCCAGCCTGAATTCAGTAGGTGAATATGGCGCTGAGAAACTGCCCTGTGGGGTGGACACAGCTTGATCTGTGTAACTGTTTGTTACTGATAATGACATAAGCAAGTAATCATGGCATGGCCATAAGCTCATCAGTATGGTGCCCACAAACTGGCCCACTGCAGAAGCCTTATGGGTCATGGCATCCCAGGCTGGCTGTACCTGCACCCTGGACAGGGCCTGTATCTTGGGATCCCCCCTTTTTTCAGTATTCATAAGGCTTTTTATTCATTGTGTTTTCCCTGAGAAAGGAGAGAGAAAAGAAAAGTCAGCACACATGTTACAAAATGATTAGAAAATAGAGGGCTGGCTAGATAGCGCAGCAGACTGAGGCGTCTGCGTAGGCAGGTGCGGGGGCGAGGTCCAATCCCTGGTGTGCCATGCCGGCCCGCCCCGGGGCTCACTGATTGGGACGGCATGGCGCAGTGGGAGGCTGGGAACAGGAGATCAGTATGGCCCTGAGCTGTGTAATGAGAGCCTATAGTTCCTGTACTAAACAGATTAAAAAAAAAATTAGAAAATAGGAAAGAAAGTATACTGGAACTGGAGTGGTGGCACATTACTGTAATCCCTGTACTCAGGAGTTTGAGACAAGAGGATCGTTGTGAGTTCAAGACCATCCTGGGCTACAAAGTGAGCTCAAGGCCAGTCTGAACTGCACAGTGAGACCCTGTCTCATAAAAGACCTGGAAAGAAGGAGAGAGAGAGAGAGAGAGAGAGAGAGAGAGAGAGAGAGAGAGAGAGAGAGACAGAGAGAGAGAGAGAGACAGAGAGACAGAGAGACAGAGAGACAGAGAGACAGAGAGACAGAGAGAGTGAGCACTTGAGTACAGAAAAATCAACCATCAAACAGGCACCCCAGCGAGGGGGTCAACAAAGCCCAAGGGGGCTTGGTCCTGGGCAGCTCAGAGATGATGTGAAGGGTTCAGGGGAAGAACAGACAGGTGCATACTTTCCCACCCTCCACCCTCCATCCCTCTCCATAATTCAGAGTTTCACACAAAGCTTTGGTTTCTAGTGGTAAACTTGGTGTTACATTCATCTGTTTCCCATTAAACAATCTTGAGGTCACTTCAACGTAAGTTTCTTATACCTGGATAAAAGTTCCTGAGTGACTTGAATGTGCATTCATATTCCTGGTCCTGGTCTCCAGACCCTATCCTCTAGGATTACAAACTGCATAGGTTTGAGCCATCTAAATAGCAGGTGCTTGGCCTGAATTGCATTAAATAACAGTCTTGACTCAGGAGGTTGGGGATAAGGGGTAGGGGATTCTTTCTCCTTCAGGATTTCTGCATAAGTCATTTCAGAGTTGCAGAGATACTTTAGAATTAAATAGGTGCATGTGTAAATCTATTCCTTCTAAGGACAGAGTTGGTCCCAAATAGGAAACAAGGGAAAGGGGATTACAAAAGATGGTTCAAGATCCCCACTTCAAAAAGAGCCTCCCCCAACTTAGTTCTCAGATCCTTTTGTCTAGTGCAAAACCTTCTGTCAAAGATGCTATGGCTATTTTATTTCTTAATACTAAAAGAATTTCATAAACAATAAAACCCTAAAAGAACATGGAGAAAAGACCAATATTCATTTACACAAACTGGGCCACCTAGAAATCACCAAGTCAGAGACTCAGCAAAAGTCCTACAAATCCCAGACAAATGTAATAATTAAGAGGGGGGCAGTATTTGGGGGAGACAGGAAACCAGGATCAGACATACACTGTCCAATGAGTTCTATTGCGTTTGTCCCTTCTCAGCCTAGGGCGGTAGATCTGTGGTGATCTCACAGCACGTAAACGAAACCCCTCTTTTCTTTTTTAGCTACCCAGACACTGTACCACTGCTGCAGCAGAGCAGGCCACTGGCTCCTGGCACCACAGAGAGGCCCTTGCTTATGGGTCTCTCTGGGAGCCAAGAATGCTGAATGGCTCATAATTTTAGTCCTTGCTTCTTATAGCCATTCCTGCCTAGCACAGGATGGGCACGAGGGTATTGGTCTTAAAATTCAGCCTCAGAAACTCACTTTCTTTTTTATACACATACATACCCAGATACCCACACCCACACCCACATACACACCCTGCTGTGCACTGTTAAGCTAACCTTATCTGTCTACCTAGGATGGATCAGTTATGTAGAACGAGCCTCTTGCCCATAGGATTAGAGCAGACTCATCACGTCACCTAACCTCGGCTTCCTCTCTGAGCCTTTTACCTGGCCCAGCCTCTCCTAACTTCTCTGTACCACATTTTCTATTTAGACTAAGTTCCAGATCTTGCAGTCAAAGATCAAGTCATGGAGCAACCCCTTTTAAAATCTAGTCTCCTATCCAACATTTTTAAGGTGGAGGGGGTTTCAAGAGGGTACTATGGCAGAAGGCTCAACTCTAATTGGCAGAAATGCATAGTTCACCTTCATAGGTTATGCACTCCAAAGGTTTGCTCTCCATAGTGATAAAAACAAAAAGCACTGCTGAGCAGACCTGTAGCTGCTGCTGACTTATCCCTGTGATTGCCTGTGTACCTGAGAACACAGGGTAGGAATGAGGGCCTCACATTAAAATATACAAACATACAAAGCCAGGATATTTATGTTGTGAAAATCAAAGCTAAATGCACAAGAAACATCATTCATACACAGTGCAATTCATATCCTGGAGAAAGTGGGACCCGAGGTGCAGTTGGGATTCTCGTACGTTAAGGGCACTATAAGATCCATGTCACAGATGCACCCTACAATTGGGATGCTGTGTACCACAGGGGGCACCACACTGGACAGGTAACCTGGTGGGTTTATCTGAACGCCTGGATGCCACCAAGGGCAGTGACAATAGACCTAGCCCTCCAGGTTGAAGCCCTTGCCAACACATGCCCCAGGCCCTGAATGGCATGCCAGGCTTTGATGGAGCTCAAGGATGGAACTTCTCAAATGAGAGAGGTGACTGTGCAAAATTACACGGCACTTAATTTACTGACTGCAATGCAAGGAGGTACTTGTGCCCTCTTGCATATGATATGGTGCATTTATACTCCTGACCATCAAGATGCAGAGCTGTGAGCCATCCAAGCCTCGCATCAGGACCTCCTCACTCACCCAGGGGCGGGAATCTTGGGGACCCACCTGGGACTGGTGGCCATCAGCTGTTCTGTGGTGGCCATGAGGCCAGTGGTACTATGCTCTTCCCTTTATTATTATTGTGGTCTTAGTGCACAGGGGTCCTGCCTATGGGTAGCTCATCAGATGTAATGTGCCCTCGACCCTTGAGGGGTGGGTGTGGGGGCCACTTCAGATTGTTTCAAGACCTGACCCTGCTGTCTAGCACAGATGCCTGAGGTAGTACACTTACGTAAGCATGACTTAGCATAGACAAGCATGTATGTGCCGCACAGTTATCACAGTGCACAAGAATGTAAATTCTGGTAATGGCCAGATATACCAGCCAGACAGGAAAGACTTAGCTTGCTATTGAAAATACTGCCTTGGTCCCCCAGCCCCAACACAGAGGTAACTCAGTGATCTTCTAGGATCCTCTATCCCAGAGTGACCATAGATGACACCGTCAGAGCCCTTTTTTAAAGCCTCCATTAAGAGTTGAACTATAGGTTCAGACTTTCCTCTCTGCTATTATGTTAGAAACACCCCCTAAGTTTTTCTCCAACTCAGTGAGAGTTAACTTTATATTTCAGTTACTGTTCTCTCTCCTTTTTTTTTTTGGCAGAACTAGGGATTAAACTCAGGCCCTTGCAGTTGCCAGGGAAGTGCTTATTTCACTGAGCCATCTCCCTGTTCCTCCAGTTCTCTCATTGCTGGGACAAATTACCTGATGCCCAAAATTAAGGGAAAAAAAGTTTATTTAGCTCACAGGTTGTGTTTCAGTCCATACTCAGCTGGCATATGGCAGAGGGCAGCAGTTCCTGGTGGCAGAAAACAGCCAAAGGAGAGCAAAAGGGAAGAGTAGCAGGAACAAGCTCTGGAGAGCAAGTCTGTCTCCTTTAAAGTGCATTCAGGCTATCCTCCCCAGGGTGGTGGAGCACTCACACCCATAATCCCAGTAGCATTTATACCCATAATCCCAGCAGCACTCACACACATAATCCCAGCACTGGATCATGGATTAATCACAAACTCTAGAAGTGCACTCCATAACTGCGTGAGGTTTTGGGGGAACAACTAGACACAAACCATAGCACTTTAGAACCACCTTGCCATTAGGCCATTGTTCTCCACAAAGTTAGGCTGAGGTAGCTTGCAACAGCTGTTTGCCTTTCACAGAATAAAGCAGCTATGGGGGGGGGGTGCAATTTATACTTATTTGGTTCTTCCTTAGCCTAAGAGTAAGAAAAAGATTTTAGTCAGCCTTTCTCTTTCCTCACGTGCATGTAGGAAGCTGATACATGTGCCTGACTAACATGCAAATTGCGGTTGCTGCACAGTACATTTAACCTGTGAGCTTCAGAGATGCAGACATTTTCGACTAAACCTTAAAAAAACTCAGCCTTGTCTTGCTTCTGAGGAAGGTTACCTAGGGGATTAGGTGGACAATTAGCTTCTTCCTGGGCAAAATTCCTCTCAGTCATTTGTTTGCTGCTAGAGGTGATCTCTGTTGCAAGATGGAAAGTGCTGCCCTTCAATCTATCTGCCTCAGTCTTTCTCTCAGAGAATTAGAATGCAGGGCTTTAGATCTCCTGATTATTGGTCTTGCTAACAATTCTTTCTTTAAACATGAGCGTTATGGCTGACGTCAATTGTAAGCTGTGCTTTCAAAAACACCTACAGGAGTAAAGATACGAGTTTCCTGGGGAGATATGATCTTGTACCAGTATGAGGGTGGATAGTTGGATTGGATTTATCTTCTGGATCTCTCTCCAGATGGCAGCCACTGGCCATGTAGTGGAATCTAGTCAGGCACACCTTGAGGGTACAGATCAATTAGAAGTTGAAGGATACTGATTTTTTTTCTTCTTACATTCACAATAAGGAACTCAGTGTCAAAACCTCTTATTCCTTTGAAATATATTCTTAAGCACTGAAAGATGGTCAATCCTCACAGACTGAAGCTAACAGTTTAATGTTTTTCTGCACCCAAGCATAGTCTGCCTACACCCTAGAGCTAAAGGGACCCTTGAGAGAAGTGCTCATTATGGTGCTCTTTCATGACTAGAATTGTAGTGCAAGAGGGCAAATGGTCAGAACTGCCTGTGTTCAGACTTTTTTTTTTTTTTTTTTTTTTTTTTGTTGGTGGAACCGGGGATTGAACTCAGATCCCTATGCTTGCCAGGGAAGCACTTATTCTACTGCACCATCTCCCCAGCTCCCAGACTTTCTTTCCATTAAGAAACAATCCTTATTTATGTTCAAAATGTCAATAAAAGGCACAGGAAAACAAGACCCCTTTGGCCCTTAAGGCATCCACTACCCCTGAGCCTGAGGCAGCTCTTCCTCAGCCTTTGGAATCAGAGGGCAAGGTTTCCAAGGCAACCTCAGAGACTTAAAGTCTCACCAAGTTCCAGGTTTTTTCTACTTGCCCTTTGGGTCCCAAGAGTGGGGCATCTGGACCTGCCATGATCAAGGCCTGTATGGGGTTCTATCCATACTTAGCTTTTTTTTTTTTTTTTTTAAAGCTCTCAAGGGCAATAAACCTTATAGGAAGTACATGGGGGAATTGGAGCTGCTGCTTGCATGTGTCCTTTGCTCTCAGAGACAAAATAGATCAAGCTAGATCTGGGAAGGCTTTCAAACAAATTTGATAAGTACACAGTGTCTTTAGAAGACTTACTCAGACCAGTGAACTAGACTGGAAAGATGTAATGTTACTCAAGCATTGACTTCTAATGAGAGACAAGAGCAGCACTGCATGCTGCTATTGCATTTGGAGATGAATATATTAATTTAAGAAGACCAGAAGGTAGGCAGCCAGCGAAACAGCCAATTTCCACTGAAGCCTGAGCAGCCCCTAACCAACAGCCTTACTGGCCCTGCAATCAGATGGGAGAGTGGAATAGTAGGCCTCTCTGGATATGTATTTTTTTTTTTTTTTTTTATAACAAATCTTCGATTTATTTGAAGCAATTCAGTTTCAAAAACTTTAAGTTACAGCAGTCACAGAAAAAAAGACTAGTCACAAACAACAGAAGAATGATCAGGAGTACAGCATTTTTAAAGTTTGTTTTTAACACTGTCATGGCTTTATTCAAAACACAGTTGCACAAAAGTATTAACTTCAAAGTTTTTAGGGAG